>LGUA01000040.1:0-44843 GCA_001660665.1 Emergomyces africanus
CTACTTACTTAGCATTGTTGAGATGATTGATTTTTATTTTTTTTTATATATCATTTCAAATAATCGCATTCAAATATACAAATTTTTTATTTACAACTTGCATATTCCAAGACTATGGGCGGCAATATGAAACTTACTGCTCAAAAAGCCGTTTCATATTGCCGCCCATAGTCTTGGAATACACCTCCATGCCAAGCCATGTTCGCTGCAGGGCTAAGGAAGTCACTTCGAGATTCCACGGACTCGAGCAAATGACAGCAGCTGAGAGAGGGCAGGATTCCCCCTCCTCACCGAGGTACTATAAAACAAACATGTCAGTTTAGCTCGAATATGTATATATATATATACTACTATATGTCACGACTTCATATAACTTGAGCTTGGGAAAAATTTGATAGAAAAAGAAAAAGAAATAAAGAAATAAACCGTACATTAGTCAAAATATTCGCACCTAGAGAAAACCCAATCCCAAACAACTTCCTCTGTGGAAACGCCCCTCTCAACCACCCGACAATCTGCCGCACATCCCAGGTCGCGCGCGCATTATAGAGAATGGGGCTCGTAATGCGCGACTTAGCACAGCCACGGAAATTCAACACACACGCAGCCCACCCGGCCTCTAGCAGTGGCGCAATCACATGGCGTAGATAGATCTCATGTGAACCGCCGGATAAGCCGTGCAGGATCACTAACATGGGTGTCGTGTCTGTGGCGGAGGGCAGGGCGGCGAATTCCTCTGCCGTGAAGAACGAAGTGCGCGGCGGGAGGAGGTGAGGAGTCGGGAGAGAGGCGCCATTTGGCGTGTTGGTTATCACCTCCTGTCTGTCAGGGCTGTTACTATCTTCAGCCTGGGAGGTTTCATAGGGGGCCACTACAAAGTCGACATCAAAGCTGCCGCTGTATGCTGCGTTGTTGGCCTCGAACGTCCAGCGCTTGTAGTAGACGGGGATGTCGTCGTTTTTCACGATGGTGTAGGCTGTTTGGAGGTGTCCGTTGAAGAGGAGTGGGTTCAATTGGCATTTTTCAGGGGTGGAGGCTTTGCAGAGGTCCGGAAGGGAGATGTATTGTTGTTCTTGGTCCTGGTATTCTGCATCTTCTTTTATCGTATTATTTTGAGATGATGAGGGTTTAAGGGCTAGGCGGATGGCATTAGGCGCATGGTGGAAAGAGACCTTTCCGCTGGGGAGGAAGGAGGAAAGATAGCCCATTTCACAGAGGGGAGCAGGCAGAAGGGAATCTTTGATTGTTCCGCTGGGCTGTACTCCGTATAGTAGTGTAAATTTTTGCTGGCGCGGAACTTCGCAGGCACAGGGGAGAGAAATGCTATTATTATTTTACATGCTAATCTTATGCTATTTATTACATTAGCTTTGCAGACAAATGAGAAACGGTAAAAAAAAAAAAAATAAAATAAAATAAAGAAGCCTCGGCGCTGGTTGCTGCACATAACGTCATCGAACTTCGGGATCGCCGGCAAGTGATAAGTACTATGTAGTATATGTACTCCGTACGGAGTACAGTGCATACATACATAGTAGTACGTAGTACATACTACAAAACCAGAAAACTCCGAAGGGCAAATCGGGAGCAGTTTGGCATTTCGAGCCACCAACACGATATTCTGCATTTTGAAATGGGGACAGGGGCCAGATGAAAATTCTTAGAAACCTTTTGGGTTGCAAAAAAATCAGATCAGCTTCGGTTCAGTGGACCTTCATTTTCTAGCCGCTGGCCCCCTGTTCCGTAGACCGCTACTGCGTAGTTACTAGAACTAACTTTACCTAGTTAGCGAAAACTTCTGGGCTCAATGATTAATAATATTGGATTTTGGAGGATGATAAAAGCTTAAGATTCCAGAAATCTAACCAAGTCAAGTTAGTTCCCGAACTGTGGGATAGTATGTATCAGCATATCATATTGCATATAATTTAGTGCGATAAGTATTATTTGGATGCTACCTCTACAATAACAGCCCACCCAGTTCTTACAGAGTACATTACCGTTAATACGCTAATTGGGTCCTCGTGGTCAGACAAGGAGATATGTAGACAAAAAGAAGCTCGCGTACTCCGAATAGCCCGGAGCTAGCTCGCTCGCTACTAGCTATAGAAATATAGCATACTATTGAGTCTTCTTATAGCCTGACACCGCCAAACCCTCCCCCCCCCCGTAAAATCATTGGTTTTCTGGCCCTCGAGGTGAGGGTGGAAAATATCGACCCGGGGGCGTGCACTGGTGAAGATTCATCTGGGTTTGCTCAGACATACTCGTATGGCCTTCAGGGCGCATGGCTGATCCTGTTAGAGAAATTATTTTTTTTATAAAATAAAATAAGCAATACATCAACATGGGTTAGCTAACATACTAGCTAACATACGTATCTCGCGCACGGTTAATAAAAAATAAACTAAAATGCTAAGAATTTCCGAGCTGAATTGACATGCGGCTAGTAAAAATCATCAGGACTGAGACAACACAAAAAAAAGGTCCATGAAGCGGCAAAAAGGAGGGGGAAAAAAAGTAATCACTCTGAAGGTGTGTAGAGATTGACATGCAGCTAGTAAAAATAATCAAGACTGAGACAACACAAAAAAAAGTCCAGAAAGCGGCAAAACGGAGGGGAAAAAAAAGGTAGTGAAGGGGATAGAACTAGGAACTAAAGGAATCGCGCTGAAGGTGCGTAGAGAATCGGCAGTACTACCAAGCCTCATTGGGTTCCCGGACTTGTAAAATGATCAATCGGTAGGGATTTATATAAGCTTGACAGAGCAAAAGGTATTGCTAAGCAGCCCTCTCAGTAGCTGGAACCGACCGTAAGAGCTAAGAGGTAACCGCACAGATTGTGGAGTGATTTGGAGTCGTAGATGTCCCAGGGACCATAAGAGTTCATATGCAGCAGGGATAATGGCGTTGTCGCATCAGCCTCGCCTTTCAGGTGTTTAATGTAGTTTGAGTCATAGTTTGGAATAGTCAGGTAAACCTCGTGACGATCTTGGGACAAGAGCACAATACTAGAGCGTATGTCAGCAATTGACCGAGAATTTCACAGCTTCATATCTTACCGACGGGTGGATGGGATGGGAAATCCTTCTTGTGCAATCCAAGCCACTATTTGAGTTGTCTCCTGCATTTTGATGGGGATCTCATTCTTGGATCTTATATGGGGTTTCACCTCGACGATAGCCATAACCTGTCCGTCGTCCTTCCGAAGACATCCATCAGTTCTCGCCTCCAGTTTTGAGGACCCAAAAATATGTTTCATACTCAACCTTTTTATGGACCACTCTGCACTAGCTGTAGCACAGCCGATGCCAAGTGCGTTAAGAAGCAAGATAAGGAATGTTTTGACAATTGCCTCATCTGCAGTTGGGGCATAGAGAATACTTGCAGCCGTGGCCGATACTGCAGTCATATCACTAAGAGGTGAGGAGGTAGGGATATTTGAAAGAGGTGAGGAGGCGGGGATATTTGGGGAGGAATGTACATCAGTCATGTCAATATCGCGGTTCTGACTTGGTTCCTCGGAATTCAGATCGGCATTGCGGGCTCTGCTATAGGGTGCAAGAGGGGAGCTTTCACAACCAGGATATCCATCTGAGGAGCTTTGGGAGCTGCTCCTGTTTGAAGGGGTAACCGCGCCAGTTCTCCCACTCAAGTTGAAGGGAATAGGGGCCGTATCGCCATAAACCACATGAGCCGCAGCGGCAGTCCGGCTCCGAGTATTAATAGTAGGAGACACATCATGCTTGGTGGAAGATGTTAAGTTGTCCGTTTGATTAATTTGTTGCTGGAAGTGCCTCACGAGGGCAAAAGCGCCAAGACCTGTAAGTTGACTGAGAGGTCTTCTCTGGTTGCGATATTCCTTGACATCATTAATATATCTTTTGTAATCATCGCTTTTAGAGAGGTATTTCTTCGCGGTGTGATGATCCTCTTCACTAATGCCTAGAACCTTAGAGTCCATGGTATTGGCATAGTGAGTTTCCCAAAATGATCTAAAGGACAAGAAAATATTCTGTTCCATGTTTGATGCTGAAGGAAGATTGTTGATAGTGGGATCACAAGGGCTGAGCTGATCGACGCCTGCACGTCGAGCTTGCTCGAGCCAGTCGTCCAAGTTTTTCGGAATAGCGAAAGCCATCTTTGCAGTCGTAGGAGGCCAGTAAATTGGCTAACTGGAACGACTCTGATTAAAAAGTAAACGCGATAAACGTTACGCAGCAAGGTACTCGGAGGAATAGGTAGTGTCAAATTGGGCGGATGTCAACGTACTTCAGCGTTTCACAGTGCGGGAGAAATGGGAGCTTTGGACTACAAGGAGCCAAAGGGGTGTACGACTCGAGAGGGTAACTTATCGAGGGAGCAGAGCTCTGAAATATATAGGTATTACAGAACAAAGTTTAACTGCTAGCAGAGAAGTGAGAAGGAAAAAAAAAAAAAAATTTGACTCCCTCTGCCAAAAAGGACAAAAAAAGAACACCTCCAACCGGATCAAATGGACTTTTCATTATTTACTCATGTTATTTATATACATATATTTTTTGTTTTTTCTCCTTCTCTTTTCGTCAGATCGTTTTTTTTTCAAACCACACGCGCGCAATTTCCTTTCCTTTTTTTTTGCTTTCTTTATCTCTCTCTCTCCCACGTTTTAATCCCACCTCATCTATCTATGTATATCTATATTATCTCGTCTCTCGTTCTCTCGTATAAGTTTCCATTTCTGTCTGATTTAACCCACTCCGCTGTAACCCAATCTAATCTGGTCCAATCTTCGATTATATATATATTATATATATATATTTTCTCTCGCACAACGGATCTCAAATCTTCTGCTACCAATGCTCTTTTTTCTCTTTTTTCCCCCATGGGTGATGCTGGCTCACTTATATCAGATATATGTATACCTTTTCATTCTTTGCGACTGTAATGAGATGGAAAATGTGATGGCCAGGCGCCAGGCACGAGGAGCCCGAAACCTGTTGCTGAGGGGAAAACCTGGCTAAGTGAGGATAGGATACTAGTTATATAGAAGGAGAGAAAGAGAGCGCAAAAAAAGGGTTAGAAAAAATATTTCGATGGGAGATTCTAATCGAATAATCTACCTGACCGTTTGTTTCAACTGATTTATATGGGTTGATTAGGCCCAAACTAGGTGTTTTGCGGACAACTGGGTGTTTGGGGATGGTTTCAATTTGTGTTTGTGGTTTGGGGGGGAGAGAGGGTGGAATTTCAAAAGATATAAAACCTATATATATGTTTATTTAAATTTGGGTTGACGGGCGTTTTCCTTTCCGTGCCTCACAAATATCCCACTCTGATGCTGTCTCTGATTTAAAAACTCATTTGTTGCAGCAAGGGCTGACTAGCTGAGTAGGGGATAAAGGTTGGAGCACAACCAAATTTCATCAAAAATATCAATAGTAGCTTCATGCATTAATATATGTCGGTGAAAAATAAATAAATACATAAACAAATCTTTAAATCTACATATGTACTTCTGTTTTAAAACCGGGCTCTGGGTATCTGCCAAAACAATTCTACCAAATCTGAAATCTCAAATCCCAAAGATGCCCCAATAAAACAAGTAAAAAACTTCAAGATCACCTCACTTCCCGCTCTCACCCCATCACAATTCAGTCCTTTCCCCATCCCCGAAAACCTTCTTCGCGAATGATCATACCACCACCACAGCCAGCCAACCAGCGTCCTCTGGGTCACCGCCAACCAGACAGGTACCCTCCCGTGCTTATCTCTCAAAAGCGACGAAAGCGTAACGATAAAGATTACAGATGGCGCCCACAACGCTATCGTGACATACCTGCCGATGCGCTGGCGGGTGCGGGTGATTCGGTACGCGGCGATGGAGGAGAGGTAGGCGCGGTATTCGGTCGGGAGGTCCTGTTCGCGTGCACCGCTAACCAGGAGGTTTTTGTAGCGCGGAGAAGGTTGCGGGGGGTTATTGGCTGGGTGAATGCGGGGTTTGGGGAGGTTGCGCGGGAGCCGGGGCGAGGCCGGTGGTGAGGTGTATGCATTTTCATTGCCATTAGTTTTCGCGTCTGGGTTGGTCAGGTCGTCTTTGGAGGAAGGGAAGAGGAGAGTGTGCGCTTTGAATGATTTCGAGCCCTCTGCCGGGTGGGCGGGGACGGGGTCATCGCGTTGGTACGATTCTGGGAACGGGAAGCAGTCCGTAACGATGTCCATGTAGGAGGCGCCGCCGCCTTCTGTGGCGATGATGCGCGCGTAGTCAGATAAGGTGACTTCGTAGACGACGCCGACAAGCGGTTTGTTCCATGTAAGCCCTGACGTGGGGTGCGGCTGGTCTTGCTGCTCTGGGGAGCCGGAGGTCTTGTTGGGATCACGATATTTGGTGGCCGCCATGCAAGGTTCTAGGTAGGGGAATCCGGGAAGGTCAAAGGTGAGACAAAGTCCTGGCACGTAAGCGTTGAGTTGCGAAATGGGCATGATACCGCGGGTCTGCGGAATGATTGGATGCTCATATTCGAGCCGTAGGCCAGGTAGAGGACGGTTTCTTCAGGTTGGTCAGCTCCAGCACTGGTCTGAGGCGGGAGCTTTGCGTTTGGACCATGATCGTGAAGAAGGGTATTGATGTCCAAAGCATGGTCGTGGGCGGCTGCTTGCAAGCGTTCTGCTGGGGTTTGGGGGATCTTGATGGATGGATCATAGGTCTTTCCCTTTCCACGGACGAGGAGTTTTGCAAGTCGGGTCGTTGCCTTTGCACTTGCCAGAGTTTCGGCAGCATCAGGCTCGAGGAGGGGCTGCTGCTGCAGCAGCAGCATGTCCTGTTTGGAAACTTCTGTCATGATGGCGGCAGGCGCTGCTTGGAAGTGGAGGATGGATGAGCTGCCAGCCTGATTTAACGGATGCCGATGCGAGCTTGAACGACGTTAATTTATGAGTTCTGCTGATTAAATGGTCGAAGCGAGCGGATTTATAAGACATACTGGCATTATTCGAGCAATTAATAATGTTATTAATAGCCCGTGTCCAGTTCCATGGAGATCTTATCTCCTTGTTTCATCGCCATGTGCGATATCCGGGCCACAAGCTTCCCCACAGCAACAAATCGGGGCGCGGGTTTGATTCATCCGTCTTTGGAGCGAAGCCAAATTTTGTCGGTACAAGGCTAGGGAAAACCCGGTTTTAGCAACAAATAGCGAAAAGCCGAGGAGAGAGGCTGGACTTTTAACGAGGGCAGAATTAATAATAAAGTGTGCTCTAAGCCGTAATCCAGCGGATACGAAAGAAGAGACGCCGTGTGCCCACTTGGTAGGATTGTCAGTCCTTAATTTAGCTCAAATTTCTTCCTTGCAGAGGAGAGGAATTCTTTTGCTCTGAAACTTTTGTACTCCGTACTCTATTGATGCTTTGACCATATTGTGGAAAGTTGTGGGAATATGACCCTCTGTGGACCGATGGGTTTGACCGTCCCCCGGCGAGCCAGTGATTAAAAATACTAAAATATGGGCAAATACTAGTTAGTGTATTGAGCTGCATCCCAAATCATAACTGCTAGGGGATGGCCTTTTCTTCCACAGCCCGTTGAAATGCATTCAACAATGACAAATCTGTAATGCCTTTTTCTTCCTGCTCTCTCTCTCTCTCTTTTTTTTCTTCTCTTTTTTATCGTGTTTTCTTCTCTGCTCATATTGTCAGAATATATCTGATGATGCCTGTGATTTTCCTTACACACAAGCATTCCAAGAGCGTGCTCACCATGGATTTTTTTTCAAGTGGCTCGTTAAGGGCTTTGGCGTTGGTTTCCGTGGATGATCCGGCAGTAGCCACGTTACAGCTACAACTGTAGCGTCGTGCAACTATTTTTCTGCTCCTTCGCATTGTGGGATGATGGGATGGACACGATGAGTCTGCGTCTGTTACTACACTCTGTTGAATGTTGCTGTTGATATCGCCGATCACCTGCTTCAAGTTCTGGAGACCTTCAGCCTTCGCGTCTGTCACTCCTCACTCCCACCTCATATTCCCCTCGCTCCAACCTTCCACTCCGGAAGTTTTTCAACCCGCGGCTTGCGTTGTCCGATTGTATCTTCTTTCCAGACTAATATATAGCGTTATAATATTCTGTGCTCGACATATGCTCCTGCAATGTTATTTGTCTAGCATCTGCCTATCAAGTGCCTACTTGTCTCTCCATTTCACCCTCTTCCTTCACGCCTCTCAAGATGGCCCTCCCCAATGACGCTGCTACTTTTAAACGGATGTCTTCTCTAGACGGATTGGTAGTATATCTACGAGGAGCTATCAGCCAGCTGACGGAAAGCAATCTTTTAATGTCTCTCCACTGAATCCCTAAAAAAGTGAGGTTGACATGGCTACTAACGATGGGCTTCTACGGACAGTATCCCTTTAGACACTGTTAATAGCTTCCTAGAATCATTTGATCGTCTGGAGGAACCCGGTTTCCCAGATCTGATCGAGCTATTTGATGGAGATAATAAAGGGAATTGCTCGAGACTAGATCTCGTTTCTTTCCACTGCATGCTCCATATCCTTCTGCGAGCCCCCCCGTGTCTAGCTCGAGACAGGGGTTTCTATCTCTTTCTGGTTTGCATCCCCTGATATTGAATTGATACTAACCGAGTTGTGTGTGTGCGTATCTAATCTTTTGTGAAGAAATCCATGAGAGACCTCACCGACAGCATTCAAAAGTCTCAGCATTATACTGTGGTTGTTGCTTCTCGCCAGCGCAAATCACTCATCGGACAAAAAACTTTCAAACTTTTGCTATCGACTTTTGTCAGCCGGGATGTGGACGCGCCGAGGAAATGGGTAAGTCGTTCGTGTTTTCCATGGCACTGTCTTTTGAAATGCTAAATCGTGCGTACGGCCAGAGCGGGCAATTCATCCTAGAGTTGGTTCGTAAATCTCAGGACAAAGGGGCCCTGATAGCATTGGGGGCGGAAGAGAATATGTGAGATTCCCTGGAGTGCCCACCAAAATAGCTCGTGGACACCATCTAATGTGGCCTTAGCCGAAAAATTGGGGAAACCGTTCTGAGAGAAACGGACTACGTCTTGCGGTTACTAGCCAGTTTGATTATCCAGGAGACGGTTCCCTCACAACTGGAACCACGTAACTTCTGGCCTCCAGGTACACCGCAGCACGTCATAACAAGGTTTTCTTCCGGAATTCCGATCGACTCGAATTGGATAGGGAAGTTCAATGACTTTGTTTCTGGCCAAGATTCAGAAAGGAACCAGGAGACTCAAAAGTGTGCCAGATCAAAGTAAAGAAAGATATTGTGAATTATAATAATTTTGCTAACTATTCTATGTAGGATGTATATCGTCGAAACTATTAACGCTGGAGTATGGACAATTGGCAATAGCAACTCTACAATCGGGATATTGGCTGCCCGGGTCCTTACGGTTATGATAACTGAAGCTAGCAGGTTCCGGTTTATAAAAATGCGTCTAGACCATATTAACAGACTTGTATTGCACGAAGGAAATGCAGTGCTGGATTTGTACATCGACGACAATGGCGTTTATATGACAAATGGTCGGATGGAAAAAGTAGACGTGGTTTCGATTGTATTTGAGAATCAATCCCAGGCGGCAGAGGTTCGTGACTCTCTTGAACAGCAATGCCGATCCATCAAAGGAGTCAACGAAGGATTCAGAGATACAAATGGTATCTCCGGCGTTGGAAAATCCGATCTACACGACGAGCAGGGCACCTCAGCGGAAGCCGTTATGTGTGGGACAGGGGCTGTAAAGGGTTCTATAAATCCATACCCCGACAGCGATAAACACGCAGCCCAGAACCCGAGAAGAAAGCCTTCTTACGCTGCGATTTTGCTCTCCTTTGGGGAGGAAGATATAAACGGCTCCAGCGCCTACCTTGATTTGGGCGTATCTGACAGCCCTGACGAAGGTGATCAGTATAGGCCACATACACGATGTGAGAAGCGGATCAAAAATGGTGTAGAGAGCGAAGATTGGGGTTCGTACCCGTCTAGCGTTTCTGGGATCCCACAACTAGGACATCAGGTTGGAAGCCGTTCCCATAGCCAATCACGAAATCCAGATCCCCAGATAGCTCCTAACATTGTAAATCCATCCAAGACGCAAGATATGTCCTCCATTAGCGACATTGGCGAGAGTCAGCCGGCAGTTGGTGGTGTTGAGCCGCATATTAGTCAAGAAGGGCGTGACTGCCACTTTGGGCTGCCAAGACTTGCACAACAAGCACTTCAACTTCAACTTCATCAACTTCAGGATCCCAACACACTTACGGAGGCGCCGGTACAGGAGGATCAAGAAGTGCGAATTAGTCTAGAGTTGGGTGGTTTAGTTGCTGAGCATACCCCTCTTGCTACTAACAATCCCGGCGTTGAGCCCAGCAACCCCCTGGCATCGAGGTGCAGCATTACGCCCAAGAGGATACGAATCTCAGTCCTGTCAATCCGACAGCTATGAGCCTGCACGTCGATGTTCCCGTACCAGAGACATTATTGGAAAAGCAAAAGAAAGCGGATGTTTCCAAGCAACTTGGAAGCAACTCCAAACTCAAGCGGCCCCATCATCGGATCAGCGAATCATCCAAAGCCAATCAACTAACTGTGGACTGGGATCAGGATCTTCGTGTGGATGACCCAGTAGAGCGATCGGTGAGTGCTTCTAAGAGGCAGAAGAAAACACCGGCTCAACCTAAAAGGCCCACAAATACTTCCAAAACAAAGAGCGCCCCTCGCCCAGTGGGTAAGAAAAAGAATAAGCAACATGAAATCCTCCCCTTGACACCCCATGTTACCTCAGCGTCAGCTAAAGGTAAGGCGAACAAACCGGGCCGTCAGGTTACAAAAACCTTGACGTCTGCTCGTCAGCGCCGAGCTGCAGCTGAGAAGGCAAATCAGAAGCTGGCGTTGGCCAACAGAGATGAAAACGCAGCTTATGATGTCGATGACCCTATCGAATCAAGTCCGCTATACCAGCCCACCTTGGCCGGCAACAAAGATGCCTGCAAAGTGACCACTGATGTTATCAACGCTGTTGTAACCTGTGAGGATGTTAGTATGCAGCCTGTGGGCTCCATAGAGGGAACTGTGAGCTCCAAAACAAATCCTCCAACTCCAGAAATCTCCGATCCGGTTGTGTTCCCTAAAATTATTGGAATTAAGCAACCTGTAGGCAATAAAGAAAATGGCTCGCCTCCCTTCATCACTATACAGGAAGATAGCGATCACCATCTAGATTTTCAGGGCATAGCTCTTACGGCAAGGGATCGAAGCCCCTCAGCTCCCCCAGCCAGGATGGACAATCCTGAAAATCCTTCCAATATCAATGTACCATGCCAGCAAGCGGTCACTGGGTGCAGGGAAAACAATTTAGGGAAGAGACTCTCCGAGGTACTGGCCAAAGCAGGGATTGATCTGCCAAATTCTCTCATACCCGGCAATAACGTTGACGGCAACAGCAATTTGATTAGTGGCGCGGGGGGACAAACGCGAAAAGAGTTTTCTGAAATTTCCAGAAATGTTTCTCGATTCATTGTACGGCAAGCCGTTGTTGGGCAACGATCTTCCATGGACCACAAGTCCCAGACTGCTAAACATGGAGAAGTTCCTGTCAAAGCTAACATCCAAAAAGTTGAAACTGGCCGGGGCGTATCTGAAGACTTTGAGAAACAACACGAGGGACAAGCTGTGCTATCAACGACGCAATGCCAATCTGAAGAGACCGCTGAACACTGTGGCATTTTACAGCCAAATTGTCACGATCAAAATAAGGATAAAGGAAATCTCAAGGATAGCCTCCCGGAGACAGCAGTGGTGCTTAGAAAAGTCCAGCTTGTCAGTTTCGACTCAAACGGGCCCAAAAATCAATGCGCAATATCTACTGGTCCAGCCAACCTAAATTCGAAGAAAATCGATATCATTCCAAATGAGATTCACTCAAATGGAGAAACTCAACCTTGCGGAAATTGTTTAGAAAATCCATGCGACGATGACATTAGCGCAATCGACGACATGGACGAGATGACGTTGGTTCCAACCTCTGAGAGCCTCAGCCTTGATGTGGTTGGTGAAGACAGAGACATACCGTCCCGCATCCATTCTAGCTCGGTTTGCGAAGTAACTGAGGCTGAGTTTCGAGTACCAACCCGGCCAGCCCGGCCAGTCCCAGCCCACAGTCAAACGGTTGATGAGAACGGCAGCCCTCAGCCTCTTCACCAAAATCTCCATGTAAAGGGCGTTGGGCTCCACATCGATACCTCAAGAATATTACAGTTAGCAGATCCTTCAGCGTTTTTGTCTGGAGAGGATGCGGGCATTGTCCATTGTACTTCGGCATATTCTGGTTCAGCTGTGAATAATGAGAGTTATAGCAGTTCTAGTTGCGAAACTCCGCCCCAGCGCAGAGACGCATCTTCGAAGCAAAAACGCCGCGATGTTGGAAAATTCTCAGGGCCGTATCGGTCAAATCCAAAGGTCGATTCGTTTTGGAGACGAAGCGCCCCAAGCATATTTGCTGAACGACTCAGAGAACAGAAACGAACGAAACAGAACAAGGGATCAAACGGAAACAAATCGACACACAAGCGCTTCATGGTGATCAAAAAAACTAAAAAGAAACCGAATATAATGCCACTGGCGGAGTTCAGTAGCGATGTCGAAGAAGATCTCGACAACTCCGAGCCGGAAACGTACAATGCAGGGAGTGGATGTTGGGACAGAGCCGGGGTTTCTTCAGGCTCAAACTCAACCCTGTCAGATACCCTGGTGGAAGAATACAGGGACGCAGAATCTGAGTGGCGCAATGCGCTTCGAACCACCCAAAAGACCAGCCTTGACATACTGCTAGATACCAGCGGTGTAAGTATAAATCCGGACAGACAACTCCCTCTGCCCTTTGATTCTGCTAACCTATGTGACTCTCAAAGCGCCTCATTCGACACCTGTTAGATGAGGAACGGGCCATTGCCAAAGTGGTGGACACGTATAGAAACGGAGGGGCAAGACTAATAGAGCAACTGGAGCAGAGATACGATGAGGAGCTTGATCACTGCAAAAATCAGCTGCAACCTTTGCAGGAAGAGCTAATTGAGCGCTACAAGGGGGTGATGGCTCGTGTCAACAGTGATAGACGGTCCCTTTTGAAGCAACCGACAACGAAGGATTTCTCCACAGCTGTCCATAAGCGGAAGAAGCTTCTAGGACAAGTTGATGCGGCGATGAAAGAATACGAGACGGACGCATGAGAACACCTGGTTCATATCTGCCGGCTTGGTCTTGCGCTCAACACATGCATGGTCATATAAATATAAAATATTCATTTTTATGCCTGGCTGCGTTGTGGGATGTGGAGGAGGTATGGAGTTAGTTGCTTCGTCTATTTACTGGCTCGCATATGAAGGAATGCTTTTTACATTGTTTGCAGATTGTATGATTAACCTTTACAGCAAAACCGGGGATGACTGCATAATGGGACAGAAATCAAGCAGGGGTTATTGTTAAACACTGTAAAACGCGAAGGCAAATAAATGGGAGTTAATGAGCATAAAAATTGACCATGTCAGGCTCATGGCTCATTAAACTCTGTACTTTCTTCGGGACTACATTAAATGATATTATATTTTTTAAGAACTTTGTTCCCCAAAAGCTTAAAACCTTGGTTGTTGACTCAGAAACTTAAAAAGGACGCCGGTGCCCCACCAGCTTATTATATCCAAAAAAAAAAATAGAGGGAAAAAAACCAAAAATCAAAAAAAACAAAAGAGACAAGCGTAAAATAATCTCAACCAACTGCTTTCTCGGCCATCTCTGCGTCCCAGATTCGACATCGCCTCACTTGTATATCTCCTTTGGCCGCCAGATTCAATTGACCTACCTTCTCACCATTTACTTGCTACCCCCCGTTTTGAATATTGGCCAACACAACCCCCCCCCAAAAAAAGAACAATGGCTTCCGTAAGTTGTGGCGGCTCATATCAATGACTCAAAAAATAAAAAAAAAAGATTGGTCAAAACGTACCTTCACCAATATTACTCTCAATCATCACTCCCATAATAGCTTGTTCCCCAGCTGCAATCTGCTCAGCCAGGACGCCAGCCACCTTGGGCTGGTTGCGATGATCCTTGAGCGAATTACCATGCTACAATCAACCATCAATCGTGGATTCAGGTCCTTGCTGGCCAACTTCGCCTTGGCGTCCGCAATACTGGCCGCATCGTAGTTGGTTCCCGACTTCCCACCCCGCAGGATCGCGAAGCAGTCCTCGTTGCCCACAGTGCCCACAATCGCCACGACACCAGGCTTTGTCACCGAGAGGAAATGGTGAGGATGTTTGACAGCTCCGATGGCATCGACAGCTACGTCCAAGGAGCCATCTGTGCCGTTCTTGAAGCCGACGGGGAAAGAGAGCCCGCTTGCTAGCTCGCGGTGCAACTGGGACTCAGTGGTGCGGGCACCAATGGCTCCAACAGATAGTAGATCAGCTAGGAACTGCGGGGAGATGGTATCGAGCATTTCACTAGCGAGTGGCATGCCCTTGGCCGTCAGGTCGACGAAGAGCTGACGTGAGACCTTCAGGCCCTTGTCAATTTGGAAAGAGTTGTCAATGTCTGGATCGTTGATGAGGCCCTTCCAGCCGACGGTTGTGCGGGGTTTCTCGAGGTATGAGCGCATGACGATGAGCAGCTCGTCCTTGTGCTTCTCCTTTTCTTTCAGCAGGCGGTCGCAGTAGTCCAAGGCAGCCTCTGGGTCGTGGATGGAGCAGGGCCCGATGATGACCAGGAGTCGGTTGAGAGGGTCCTTGCCATTGACGACGGCGACGGCTTCTTTGCGCGAGCTTAAAACAGTCTCTTTTGATGCAGGTGTCTGAGAGATGTTATATTGTAGGAGGCCGGGGGAGGTAAGAGGTTTGTAACCCCGAACTGTGGTGGTTGTCGTGGTTGTCGTTAGTAGAGACAGAAAGGCGGGGGGGGGGGGGGTGTGGTGATGCGGTGAGGTTTTGAAGCAAACGACAATATTATTGAAATGAACGTACTTCGCCAATCTTCCGTATGTTCCATGTTTCCAACATCTTTGTTTTCGATATGCCACTACCGCAGAGTTAGTTGGGACAACTGCCTTACTAGAGCTTTTTTTTTTTTTTTTTTTACTTCTTATCGTTTACGGGATGATCAATGGGTTTAAGAACGGAAAGGGAGAAAAAAATAAAAAAAGGGATATTATATAAACTGGGAATTGGAAAGACAAAATAATGAATTTAACATGCATGGTCCATATATAGAAGGGTGTTGACCGCCTTGGGATAAGCACGAAGGTAATAGCGTTGTTTAAACAAAATTTTGCCCTTTAACAACAAGAACAAGAACCGGGAAACCACGGCTAGCTCATGTTTCGCATTGAAAGCGTTAAAACAAGCGCAACAATATAAGAATCCAGTTTGTATTGACAGTCGAATCAAACTAACAGCGAGTAGCATAAGACTGGTATCATCATGAACACAGAATCAAGTGTTTTGAAAGTAAACAAAGGAGAAAAAGTGGGAACTGAAATGCAATTTGCCCAGCTCCAACCAGTCTTCCCAAACCCAAAATTTCAGTAGGATTAAGAGAAAACAATGGTATATAGATATGTACGTACAGAAACAATTATTATATAAGGCAATTTGTGTGCCATGTATCCAACTAATGGTCCAAAACAAAAATCATTTCTCTAATTAAAAGAGAGAGAAGAACCATACCTTTTCGGATTCCAATATTATACTATTGAGTTCTTTCGGTCTTTCACCATTACCCAATCATCCTGCTCGAGTCCAATTCTTTATACATGTATATATCTATTCATTAACGTACCCATCCAAACCTAAGCGGGCAGGTGCCTCGCATTCCTCCGGTTCCTATTTCCATTCGACCGAGCACCATTATTGCCATTACGATCATTCGTAACTTCGAAAATATCACTACCCGCATCAATAGCAGTAGCAGCCGCAAGCGTAGGACCACGACCCGGAATCCACGGCTCATCAAGTGGCACGACCAAATTCGGATTGATATACTTCTTCAGCTTAGATGCAAGGTCCCGCCCACGGAATCGGAGGTGGACAGCGTCGCGATCCCATTGCGAAGGCGGGGACATTGTCGACGTAGGCGTGGGTGTTTCATCATCATGATCCACCGCAACGCGGGAACGGTCGATAGAGCGTAACGCTATGAATTTCATCAGCGGGTCATAAGTGCGGGAGAAGAAGTAGGAGAACCAGACGGTTCCGGCGAGCAAGGGGACGACGAGGATAGAGCGGGTGACAGCGGTACGGAGGGCAAGGGTGCCGATGATCGCGAGTTGGAAGACAATGAAGCCTAGAATGACGCGTGAGCAGATCATGGGCCATGCACGGCCGGTGCTGTGTTGCTGGTGATCCATGGCGTAGAGTAGCTGGTATTTGTAGATGAAGCGGCCGATGGCGAAGTAGATGAGGCCAAAGAGGCAGACGATGTACGAGCTGGGGAATATGCTGTAGACGACTGTGATGATGAAAATGAGGATTGTTTGTGGGAGAGCAAGGCCGTAACTAAACACAGGAGGTTTTCCAAGGTCGGCGTAGTCGCGGGGGGTGTGCGCCCTGAGACGTTGGAATGGGTAGAGAAACACACTGCCAAATTCGAGCAGGCGAAAGGGGAAAAGTCCCAGACCCTGGAGGACGATGAGGTTGGTGTAGAAAGGCGCAAGGGTTTCAAGGGAGCGGGCTAGCGCTAGGGCGATGGTGGTTGTGTCCCTGAAGACATCGCGGAGATTTTCGAAGAGGCGGTAGAAGTTGGAAGCGGTAGCGAAGACTGTGAAGACGAGGAAGAGGTTGACGAAGGTAAAGAAGAAGTTCTTAGAGATGAGAGATAGCTCGACGTCTCCTTGGGATGTCATGCCTTGTAGGTTGGCCAGCCCTACGCAAACCCAAATTAGAAATTGGTCCCAATATCAAAAATCGGGATGTAATGGGACTTACAGTTATAAAGAAACGGAACAGCAACCGTCAACAAAGAGAGAATAAGGGTAGGCAAACCAGTCTGCACTAGTGATTTGGCTATAGGATTTCGAGAAAGGAAATCCGCGAAACTCGGCAGCACTTTTTCAATGGTTTCCAGATTGAGCAAGTACGCGAGGGGGATAAGGAGAACGGACCAGAACACGGTGAGCACCCCAATGAGCAAGGTGATAGACCATCCCCGCAACATCCGACGGGGCCGTGACAGATATGTGTGTTGCCAAACTACATCTGCGGGAGCGGGTGCTAAGTTTGCCACGAGCTGCATCGGCCATGGGTCGAGAATAGCCTGAACAGCCATTTGGCAGGCAGCGATGGACTCCATAGTGACGAATGCGAGTGGTGTTGGTTCACATTCCTTGCCGCGAATCTCCTCAATTTTCTCGTCTAGTTGCCGCAACTTCTCCTCGTAGAAATCAATCGCGTCGATATTTTTGTACCGCAGGTTGAAAGGGCCATACCAAATGCGAGTCATCGGCCGCTTGAGTTCGTAGCTTGACACGTGTGCTCGCGCAGATTCATCAGTTGAAAGAAGGCGGGACCGCTCGGTATCCTCACTCGAATTAAAACTTGCTTCCATTGGGTCCGTTCGAACGAGCGGTAAAGCATTTCCCCTGCTGTCAGGCCTTTTCCACCGATAGCCAATGTGTTTAGTCCATGCCTCCTCCAGGCGCTGGAGAATATTCTTTCTCGCCTCCATCAGGCCATCTAGCTCCCTCCAATCCTGGCAGAGCATGACTTGATCCACCTTCCCAATCTCCAGCTGCTCAATGAAGTCCTTTATCTTTTCCTCGGAGCGTAACTCAGGAGGTATCCCCGACAACCGAATCGTCCTGTCTGTCATGGTCGTTTGACCACCCAGATACTGCTGGCGGATCTGGATTATCTTGTTGGTCTGGTCAACAAGAAAGTATATGCCCACGCCTGTGAAAACGTATGCGAACACAACATGCATCCACAGGTATGTCGGGTCGGCTTTCGGCTTTTGCGAATCATCCTGGTGATCCTCCGGCAAGTCCCAAGGGTAGCCATATTTATTCGTGTATATATAGTGAATCGGGAGGATAACCGTAAGTGTGAAAAAGAACACGATGGACAGGAATTTGAGGGCGTATTTGTAAAATGATAGAAACTGCACAGGAAAAGATTTAGTAAAAAAAAAAAAATTTATAAAAAAAAAGAGCCCGATTCAACAGAAGAAAAAAGCTTACCACAAACGCATCCAGCCCCGCCGATGCTAGCACCTCATCATCCGAAATCTTATAGACAACTGGGATCCAGCCAAACAATGTATCCGGCAACTGAGGCAATCTGGACGCTGCCTTTCTCAGCCGCCTCCGTGCAGCGTACAGCTCTCTCCATTTCGGTCGAAGGAACTATACAGGGAGGCCGATTAGTATCTCCCACCCCAAAACAGTCTAACACATATAGATGGAATCGAATAAAGCGGAAAGTCGAAACCTACGCAAAATCCCATAAACGCAAGAAACCCAAAGGCAGAGCTGACGATAATCTGTGTCAACAAGTCGCGCTGCCCTCTTGTCTGATCCTGGAACTTATGGTCGTCATCTCTACCACCATCCCCTGTATCATTCTTGCCCGTCGCGAGAGATAAAATCGAAGAGCTTGTGGCAGTCGCAGTCGCAGATAGTAACGAAGATAACATCGAGATGTGGATGTGAGGGGGATATATAGTCGTTGGTGTCGCTGCCGCGGACACCGACTTCATCCGATTTGCGGCTAAACGTTCTGTAACCTGTGTCCGTATCCGTATCCGTATGCCTGCCGTCCGTTCAGGAGCCGGAGGGTTATAATTTTTTTTTTATATTCCTTGGTTATTTTATCTCTTTGTCTGTGTTCTCGTCGTTCGGGGAAGAAAATATAGCGTTCTGTCTAGCTAGTAGAGAGAACTATTTTAGTTGACGAAATGCGGGTGCTATTGACGCTACTAGTAAGTAAATACACAGAGGAGCAAGAAGGGAGTAAGTTAGCCGCGGCCGTTCACATCATTTAGGTGTAAGTACTATCTATCGTCGTGGACACACCAAACTGCCAGGCTGTTGTCATCGTGCTTCGCGGTGAAGATTGGGCGGGTTGGCTTGTCGTTGTCGTCAAACCTTTTTAGTTGGATGTTTACGGGTAACAAGTGACGGCTACTAAATCCGGTTAGTTGCCGGAGTGTAAAAATGACGTCGGCTAAAATAGTAAGTATCTCCGTACTAGTAGTGGTATTCGTCAGGATAGGTATGGGTATTAACCATTTATGGACTAGTGGTATCTTTTGTGCCAGTTAGCGGAGTGCCAAGCTCACAGAGCGCGGTTGTCAATTGGTTCACTTTGGGTGCGCGAGGCCCGTTCCGGCATCACAGTTGCTGTTTCGGGGGTGGCGGCCCCTCGCCGCTTTTGCGCCCCTTCTCACGCCGCTTCAAATGAACGCCGCTCGATCTATAAAAATCTGGAGCTCTCTCCTCCTCTTTTTTCTCTTTCTCTCTTCCTCGCCCTGGCTCTCGCCCTGGCTCTCGCGCTCGCGCTCGCGCCTCGCGTGCGCTGCCCCTTTCTTCATTCCTCTCTTTCAGAGATGATACTGACTTATCCATCCCTCACCTGTCTTGATTAGTACTACTGCGTGCTCGTGAACTCATTGAACTGCTTGCTGTCTGATCTGATACTTGAACTTGGTTGACCTCTGAGCCCTTCACGTCGCCTCTCGTGATGCTACTCTGCTTGACTCTGAGATCAAGGCTGCTGAGGTGTTCACTCTCGTGTTTTTCTGTACTTGTGTCTTGCACTGTGCCGCATGATCAGTGATTTCAAACAGCAGAAAATATTGTCACATTTCTTTCTGCGGGTCAATAACGAAAATGCCGCATTTCATTTGTGCTAGTGTGCGCCTACAGATCAGGCCAAGGTGGGCAGTGTCAGGATTACCTGCTTTGACATGTGAGGACTCGACCGGTCGCTTGGCTCCTCACAAAGGTCAGAAAATCTCAGCGTGAGCGCGGTGAGGGAGGAAACGGTCACAGAGACAAGATGTGGTGATGGCTTCCTGAGGAAGATGCATGACTCCTGAGCATGATGGAGGAGCGCCGACCCTAGCCGGAGATGGAAAGGTGTTTTCTAATGAAATTTGTTTCGATCCAGCTTAGTCTGCTGATTGAAATTTTCTTTTGTCTTGAACTACGGAACAATCTCATCGCGGGCATTTGGTTTTTTGTTGTGGCGCACTTCTGGCCAGCTTTGTCGACGAAATGAAACTCTCTCTACGGTGTCAAACAGCCTCAAGAGTATCATGGTGCAAATCGGGCTCCTGTACTCGCTGCACGTGCTCCGAAGGTCGTAGTCCTTCCCTTTAAGATAATGTTAACTATTCTCTACTCATGCCTCCGGACCTCGCGGCCCTGGCCAACTATTATAGTGATATATTCGCACCAGACACGCTTCTTACAGCTATCCACGTCGTCGATATTCCCTGGTGGCCCGCACAAAATCCTCAGCCTGATTCGTTGAACATAGTAGCTCAACCTTACTGGCTTCTCCACTGCAGCGACACAGAACTTGAGAAACACGAGTGCAGGTCTCCTGCCATTTTGCCTACTCACTAAGTGATGTCTGCCTAACCATGAGCCATGGCCCAAGATGGGGTGGCAGAAATTGGAGATGGTAATAATGTTCTTGACATCCACTAAATAATAAACCCAGAGTGATCATCCCAGCGTCGGGCTTCAACGTCGTATCATTCTCTCCAAGTCAACTGCTCAGGCACCAGATATGTCATTCCATCAAGTTGAATCTCTTCATCTTCGCGCACCATCTTGCTTGTCGTGGGCTAATCACTCATTAAACCAAGGGTCCTCTAGAACTTGTCTTGCTGACGCTCTTGCAGACGGCTCAAACTGCAATAACTTTCCAATGATTTGCCCCAGCCTTACTATGTCCTCTCTTGTGAAATCGGGACTCTCCATGCCATCCAAGTACACTTCTTCCAGCCATTCTTGCAAGTTGGATCCAGTTTTTTCTGTGGCTCTGCTGTCTTCTGTGTTCATTGTATCCCATATCCCTTGCCATCTTTCAGGTAGGTCATCACTTGCCAACTCTTGCATTTGGCCAGCAAGAATTGTGGGAGTTATCAAAAAGATGTCGAAAGGTGGCTGGCCCGTGAAAAGTTCAAAAAGCTGTCGTACCTATCAGTTTACCGTTGTAAAGCGTTTAGCCTCGGGTGATTTCACCCACCATGCATCCCATGCTCCACATGTCAACACGATAATCAATACGATCTTGAAATATCACTTCAGGTGCTCGAACAGGTAGAGGTGTGTGTAGTGTTTGAGGAACTGCAGAAGATAAAAATGATTCCCCGAAGTCGATTATCTTGATTGACTGGGCCAAATTCCAGGAACGTGTCTGATATGTGGTAGGCTTAACAATATATTTGGGTATGCCAGGCTCCAGCTCTTTCTCATCACTTCTTCGAACATAGCCAATTTCTGGTTCTCCTAGCATCTCAATAAACCCCTCTTCGGTTACATTATTCATGTAAGGCATAGTGAAGGCCAAATTGCGGGTATGCAGGTCTATACTAGGTGAGAAATGTTATCCCAAATATCCTTAAGAGAGTGACCTACCTCCACATCCAATTTTCTGTTGATGCAAGCTATCAAGCGCAATAAGACTTTGCTTCGCAATGACTTTAGCAAGCATCCCAGGGAGTCTTCCATCATAAAAGTGTGCATTAATTGCGTCCGGAATATTAGGCCCCAGAAGCTCATAAACTAGGCATTTATGACATCCATTTGGGTCCTTTAGATCAAAGTCATCAAGCATGTGCACCATATGCTTCAGACAAAAGTGATGAGATGCCAACTCCTTCATGATTTGGAACTCTCGCGCCTCCCCACCATGATCTCTTTCTGCAACAGAAATTTTGACAGCAACATAACCTTCTTCCCTGCAAACAGGCAACATCTCAGTTAGCTAGAACTATCAAAAGTCCCACAATTTTTGTACAACCATTTATCTCTCGCCGCCCAAACTGTCGAGTAACCTCCCCATCGTAGTTTATGTAGCACTTTATGTCTTCCAGCTTTCAGATATTCTCCCAAGACGACTGGGTAATAACCAGCTTGTTGATAGCGATGAAGTGGCTCCGCATCAACAAAGGAAATGTAGAGAGGCTGGTCCATCTGACTCCAAGTCTTCAAGTCGTCTGGAAGAGCAGACCAAAGCCGTGAGATGCTCCTCAAGGGGACAGTACGTCTCGATAGTATCCAGCAATTGCCATTAGATTATGTGAACCGAACTTGTCTGGGCCTATTCTGTTAAATACTATTATTATCATGAGTTCAAACTGTTGTGATCGGATGTCCGATGTGGCCAGGAAGAATTGACGTTGGCAGCAACTCACAAATGAGAGCCAATCAAATCGTGTATATGCGTTACGTTCAGAATGAAAAGTACGGTGTCTATGATCTATGATGGAATTGAACTGCTGCCCAGCGGTACGCATGAACAGTCGTTTATTATTCTGTGTGACTTTGGTACGGGGCTTAAGATGTATTGCGAGGGAATGTAACAATCTTAAGAAATTCAAAAATCTAGAAAACAAAAGCTTCAAAGTTCTAGAAATGGAACCACCTAGATGCCTAAAATATGGAAATACATGAATAATCGTTTCTGTCCGCAGTCAACGATTGGCTCTCAGTTACCCTCATTTTTCTACAGAGAATCAAAATCTCAGTCAATGTTCAGTGGGAAATCTCTCGATTTCCGGCTTACGCACTCTTGCCAACTACATGTAAGATGATTTGAGATCGTTTCCGTCCCCTCTCCTTTCCTTCTTGGTGGGAGGTTCATTTGTTGAACTCTCCACGCCACCTAGCGCAATGCCATATCAGTTTTCGAGATTGGCACATTGGCCAACGACGGTGGCATCATCTCTCCTCGAAATTTTATTTTAAAAATCCCCCAGCTCTTATACCTTGTAGGAGTGAATCTACCCAACCTGGGAATTTAAAACAAATGTAAACATTCATTCGTAAATTCTCATTGCGCATTCCTCATTCGTCATCATCAGCCGCTTTCTGGTACTGCGCCGCGTCGAAGTAAAGATCCAACAAACACGCGGAAGACCATGCCTGTGTCGGGCACTAAAAACACATAGTCGTTAGCAGCCGTAAACACCCAACTTGCTTCCCAACCCCCTGAGAGAAATCAAAATGAATAGAGAAGACCTCACCGAATCCGCACAGAAGCCCCCACCTCCATCCGTCAGCTCTGTCAGTCCCTTCCACCCACTCTGTACAATCATCCTTTTACATCCCTCTAACCTGCTCGACACAAGCTGAAATGCCCCTTCGATTCCATTGGCCTCTCCTTTCTCCGTTTCCCCACATTCGTCGCCTCTACCTATCGTCCTCCTCCTTAAAATCTCAAACTTCAACAGAGCCCTCAAGAAGTAACCTAACGGCCACACCCACTCAGGGCCCTGATGATAATTCCTCCCTTTCGCCGTGCTAAAATCCGTCGAGTCCTCTGCATTGTTATAATGTGGGCGATAATTGAGATCAGCAGGGTCCAGAGTGGCCATCCCCACTTCGCCGCGGAGGACAGCGTCTGCCACAGAGAGTGCACGAATGGCATTATCAGGTGGGAACAGGTCTGGAGCGACTGTCATGGCAACGGCGAAGTTGGGGCGAAGTTGGTAGTCTTGATAAGGACTAGAAGATTTGTACAGATCTTTATAATGCCGCGACGGTGGACGATGGACGGGTCGACGTCGTGATGTGAGTCGTCCGTCTGGTGGAGGGGGATATAGTAGGCACGGTTAAAATTTTGGAGGATACGGGAAGCCCAGTTTGAAAAGGTAATGGTCTCCATCCTCTTTACTGTAGAGTCCGAGCCGATTTCCACACCTTCATGCCTATACCGTCCCTCCTGGTGCAACTTAGCCACCCAGCGGAGAGCACTATATAGAAGTCCGGTAATCTCAACCGCAGCACCATCCCTTGGTGTCCCTGGATGGCCTTTATTCCCCGCCTTCTCGCTCTCACCCATTTTATCCATCCACGTACCGCAATTCCACTGATTTCCCCCAAATATAAATCCAGTCGCCCAATCGACATGAACCTCGATCTGAAACCCCTCGGTACTCATCATCCTATCCAACTCCGAACCGGCATTATACTCCCGAAACGACAACCCAGTGGCATGTCTCTGGAAAACCTCCTGGATAATCTCCGCAACCGTCGAAGACTGGCTATATGCCCTCTCATCATCGAAGGGGAACCATATATCATCATAAGGCAAAAATCGACGTGGCACTTTCTCATCCAGAAGCGAAATCCCATCGGGGACGATGTTGGTATAGTCCTGGATAGCCTGGAGGAAAAACCAGACTGAGTCGCGCGAGTTGTAGCGGGGCAATTTACCACTCCCGAGAAGATTCGGTATCATGCCGTGTTTAAGCACGCTCGCGAAGGCGAGGATATGTTCTTTCGCGACGTCGAAACGGCCAGTCACAAGAAGTAAGCCGCGGAGTGATATGAAAACATCGCGCCCCCAACAGCGAGCCCAGTCAGTGGCGAAGTGTGGCAGACCAGCCGCGAGACAGGGAACCTGTTTGGTCGGGTAGAGAGACGCAGACTTTACACACCCGACCATCTGAATGGAAACCATAGCGAGAGAACGGGTAAAGTTCGTGCCGTGTTTAACGTCGTCGAGTAAACTTATACCACGCCTCCATGCGGCGTAATATGCCGTCTGCACAATCATAGCGAAGTATCTTGGGAGGAGGAAATCAGGCACTTCGCGAATCGCATTGAAGCGTTCTTGCAGCCAGGCGGCCGGCACCTGCAGACGGTCATACCCATACAACTTCACCGCGTTATGCATGCGTCCAACAATGAAATCAAACGCCCACTGGCCGTTCCGAATGTGATCGCACAGCGGGTGGCCTAGGTCATCAGATTTGACGATGGGTTCGAGCACGCTCCACCATCCTTGCAGCCCGGCATAATCAAGGAGACCGAAGTTAGGGATATTATAAACGCCATCCTTGCCATCACTAGAATCCTTCTCCTCCGCATCACATCGGTAAAGGACAAAGTTAAGATCGATAAGATCAAGGTTACCGAAGGCGTTGTCAGCACCAGAGGTGATAAAAGCACTTAGATTCTCTGATAAATCTACCCCAGGAATCCACGTCTCCAGCAACGTAATTGAACCAGGAGGGAATTCCCCGGAAATTGAAATTACCGTCTCCTTCCCTTTATCCTCCACCTGCACGCCATCCAAATTTAGAACCCGACTTGGTAGGCCTCTAAGATACTGCTTATCGGAGAGAACACGCTTCTTCATGTCATCGGAATCATCAACCTCCAACTTCCACGCACCAAGAAGCTTCGCCTTGGTCCCCGCCAGGCGCACCGGGTCAAGCTTCGCACAACCTTGCTCACCCCCAGGAAACGCGGTATGCGCAACGAGAAAAATTCCTTTTCTTGTGTTCGGTTGCACGCGATGGACTGTAATATAATCCCCTTCATGATGAATATGGGTCTCATCATAACCATCAACAGCCATCTTCGTATGGAGTTGATTCAACAACTTCTTCGCGCCGCCTATACCACCTTCACCAACAACAGCAGACATATCCTCGCCACTTTCTTCTTCTGCCTCCTGTAATGCAGGGTCATACAAACGCGTCTCATGCACCAAGTCCAAATGCTCCGGATAAATTTCATCATAGCCCATGACACTCCCCGACGCAGACGCACACATAGCTACCAGCGCGGCATTAGGCAGCGTATCCTGAGCTTTTCGCTTCTGTGCAGGAAGTTCATTGTCATGCGTACAATCCATAAACAGCGCCTGGACGGGGACCTCGCGGATACGTTTGAGATTTTCACGTCTGCCGCTACCTTGAATGGTGAGGTTCATATTATCTTCTCCCGGACAGTCAGCCGTCGGCAGATCAATATCGAAGCTCCCAATGGGCCGCCCACCATGCCGATGGACAAGCCGACTAAGTTCCGCCGTGCTCCACGCCTGCATTGCCTCGCGAATCAGCGCGTTGAGGCCCAGCCGCTTAGCAAAGAGATAATCCATCTCCTCGGAGCCAGTAAACAGCTCCGCAAACACCACAAGATTCGGGCGAACGTGCCGAGCCTCGTCGAGGAGATATTCTGCGACAGCGAGCGGGGTCGAGTGGCAGTTATCAATACGGAATCCGGCAAAATATTTGGCCATGAGTCGTGTATACCGGGCCATGTAGTCCCATAGGGCCGGGTTGTCGTCTGGACATGAGCCATATCGTAGCTTGACACAATCGCCCCAGATAACGACTTGGCGGAGTAGATAGGCACGCGAGTCTGGGCCCGCGTTGTCTCGCATGGCATCCGCGTTCCATACCCATCCGTTATTAACCAGTGCCAGAGAATTGGGAAATTGTTTCCTCGTAACCTCATTTACCGGCAGGCGGGTGAAGTATGTCTCGACGAGTGGATTGTCCTTAGTTACCGGTCCTAGCTTGGGTCCATCATCATCGAGCCGTAGGTACTTGACACGATTAAAGATCTGGTCAAATATCTCCAGGACATCTTTATCAAACTCCAAAAAAAGTGGCAGATTAACCTCGTCAAGGATTTTACTGAGGTCCTCCTGGATGTGTGGAATATCCGAAGACTCCTGGTCATACCTGCCATACAGCGCCGTGAGCAAGGACGCTCCCACCGCAGCATCAACAGCCCGCCCAAACCGACCGATGATCCGATCTTTATTAATCAAACCTCTATCCCGAATAAAAGACGCTTTCTCCTGTAAACTCCACCCCCTAATCTCCTCCAACCCACCAATAGTATGGTCCCCAAATCCTTCCTTTGGAATCCTAACATCCCCCCTAACATACGCCTCAACTGTCGATCGCACATCCCTTTGCACATCCACAGCATAAAACTCCCACAACCGTATCTTATCAATTACATTCGCCCTCATTTGACCCATAACCGTCACCAGATCTTGCACATCATTAAACTGCACGGGCAATCCCAGCTCAGCCAGTTGCTCTGAGTAGCGTAACAATGCACTATCAAGCTCCAACGCCGCCTCCAACCACGGTGCGGTGGCAACACTATACCCCGCCTCCGGATGCTCCGCCAGCCAACTGGAATTATTTGCCAGGTGATTCCATACGACATCCGTTAGTGCTAGTAGACCGTGTGTATCTCCCATACGCCGGACCAGATCCGCCACATCAGTTTCGCCATTGGGAAAGCAAGCCGTGTCAAATGTCAATGGGTCGAAGATGCTGTACGGCGAGTTCGACTCGCCGCGTGCCATCAGCGGGGTGAAGTGGACCATGTTATAGCCGCGCCAGGCGATGTTGTGCAGGTGCCTGTTCCAGTCCGTCGGGTACTGGCCCATGAACTTGGAGAGGACGGAGATTACGGAGAGGGAGGTGAGAGGGAGATGGATGTTGCTGAGAGTTACGCGGGGGGAAATATTCAGATAGTATGTTTGGGAGCGGTGTTGGTCTTGAGTATCAGTGTTGTCCTGCTGGTTTGAAGAATCACTGGTGGAGAGCGACGGAGGGGGGGTGTACGTTATGTAAAAGGCAAAGGCACCAGGGGACGTAATGGAGACATCAATTTCAATAGAGCGGGTAAAGGACGGCGTCAATCTAGCAAGTATTATTAGTATTCATTCATGCGTAACTTCAGCTCTGATTTCCTTGGCTACAGAGGTAGAGAAGAAGAACAGCTACCTACTTATACTCCGTAAACACATCCCTCTCAAACCGTCCACCATCCTTCGGGATATTCACCCATAAGCTGCCCTGTCTACAAATGGGGCTACTCCCCTCAATCACGAAGCGCAAAGAATATGCCGGATCTGTTGGGGGCGGTAGGTAGATGAACTCCCGCGGAACATCCGGGGCGCCATTGTCGGTCAAGGGCAGAAGGTAAACCTCTCGCTTTTGAGTAGGCATTGTCTTCTGAGTGGCGTATATAATGTTCGACCTTTTCGCCTTTTCAAATGTTGATTGTGCTATGTACTATCTTCCAGCGGAAATGCTGGTAGGGGAGGGGTAGCTGCGTCAGAATGCACAGTAATGGCCGCCACATGGCAAAGGAACTGGCTGAAAGAGGAATCCAGAGGTGATGGATGCTTTATATATCTTATATATGTTATGTATATCCTAGGGTATGGCCCGCAACAGCAAGTGATGTTGTTGGACGTCGGGCTGTGTTTGTTGCCTTCTGTGGATCGGGTCTGTCGCTGACATCATCGATCATCCCGGGTCTAAAATTATCCAACGCACATATGCCCTGTATATTTAAATCTAGCAAATTAAATTACTTACTACGTAAACTTGCGAATGTTTGCGATAGGGTAGTTTGCCCGTATACCTCGCCCCCCGCCTCCATGTCATTGATTGCTATAAAACTAGGTGCTATGAATAAAGCCATCAACTATAAATCAATAATAAATCAATCGATCAATCAATAAGTAAATAAATAAACAAGCCCCTCCCCTCTCTGAACACCGTTGCCCCGTTTTAAACATAGGCATCATCGTCTGCTGTAACACGAAAAAAAACTCCGCACAAACATTATATATAACTCGATTGACATTGGGCCCACACTACACGCACGCCTCAACACAACGAGTAGAAAAAAATACCCAATACAAATGCAACGCAATGCAACGTTAGGGACACCAAAATCAGGTAGAAGCAAGTCGTCAATCTTCAAGGCTATATGATATGAGTATATAACCACTCTTTCGGAGAAAGAGAAAGAAGGGGGCGGGCGGGAGTTTCACCCAATATGCATCAAAGCAGAAAATAATAATAATAATAATAATGCATATAAACTGGGTATCGCAATGGGCATTTCTCCACACTTCATGTTTAATTATCCATTCACCGCTCAATCAGACTTGGTAAATCCTCCACCCGCACTTCTCCATTTAAAATCCCTAAAACAGCATTGTTAGTAAGTCACCTACTCCGCAAAAACGGAGAAGAGAGGGGGGGCGGGCATAAAGAGTACGTACGATAAACAACAGTGAAAAGAGGAAACTCGCTCTCCAACCCTTTATTCTTCAAAAACATGTTAACCTCCTTCGCTGTCAAAGTCCCCTGAAGCATCTGTCCATTTAGCTCTTGCTTCTCAACTTCGTCAACAGTCAGGCCCCTCTCCACACTCAATTTCGCACACCGATGATTCCTTCCACCATTACAACTCGTGATCAGATCCGCAACACCACAACTCTCCTCCGTGAATGTGCGTGAGTTAACCGATGCGGCGAAGAACATCGTGCCGAATTTCACCATCTCCAGTAGACCAACACGCATCACGGCTGCTTTCGCGTTATCGCCCCATCCTTTCCCGTCGACGAAGCCTGCAGCCAACGCAACAATGTTCTTCAGCGCACCACCGAGAGACACTCCAGCGACGTCGCTGATGACACGCACGTGGAAATACGGGCGGTGGAAGAGGGTTTTGATCAGCCCGTGGTCGATGGGTGGGAATTCAGCCGGTAATGCCTGGAGTCTCACTTTCGAGAATTGGCCGGACGAGTCCTTGTGTTCAAAGTGCACGACGACGTCATGTGGGCCCGGAATATTAATGTTCGCGATTGAGGGGGCGGGGGAGAGAGTTTTTGGCGTGGGAGCTTTGGAGTCCATATGGGGCGGGTCGTAGGCGATTGTGGTTTCGGAGTAGAGTTCCTTGGCGACTTCACTGGCGATGTTGGCTCCGGAGAGGGCGCCACAGTAGATACCTAGTTTGCGGCCAATGGTTTCGGAGAAAAGGCTTACGCCTTCCTCGGCGGTGACATTGACGCCCTTGATGCATGATATGGCGCGAGCATAGGGGACTATGTGACCCTTGAGTCTATCGCAGATGTTATTAATGAACTGGTGGGGCAGGTTGAAGATGAGGATGGTGGAGTTTTTGACGGCGTCTTCGAGGGAAGGATTTGCGTGGAGGTTTGTCGGCAGGGTTATGTTAGGCAGGTATTTGACATTCTCATGAAGCTGATTGATGATATCCGTGAGGTTCTGGGGCCCCTTGCAAATGGGTAATTCTTGGTTGTAGTGTTTTGACGTTTGAGGCACTTCGACCTGTTCCTCAAACACCCACATGTGCACTGCAGGTTCGAAGATATCCGGATTGGCAGCAGCATTTTCAGCTACCATTTTGGAAATTGCGGAGCCCCTATATATATAACTTCGTCATCGAAGGATACACACATTCACCCCTCCCCGGCCCACTGACACTTACGCAGAATGCGGGGGAAAACATCATTTCCCAGGCCCAATCGTCCTCCCAACCCCTTGTACGCCCTGAATAGCAACATGGTCCCTCGGATTTGCCGCAGCCTCATATAAGAACGTAACAGGCTCCCTATTCAGCGCCGTATGCTGCCCCTTAAACCCTATGTACGAAACCCGCGTCACCTCCTCCTCTCCCTGACTCCAATTGTCCTCGAAAAATAGCGTGACGGAGGTTGTAGTGTTGAACTGCGCTCTGTTGAGGGGTATTTCGAGCACGTCGGTGGTAGGGCCAGTGAGGGTCTGGGGGACGGAGAGGGTTTGAGTTGGGGCTAGGTATGCTGCCGTGGAGAAGTCAAGGTCGGGTCGGTTACGGAAGAGTTTTATCGTTTTAGGGGCGGAAGGGGTTGGGGCGGAGTAGAGGAGGAGTGAGTGGAGTTTTGTTTGGCCAGTAAAACTAGGGGGTTGGGGGTCAGCTCAGCATTTATGTATATAAATGTAGGTATTTGCTCTGTTCATTGTTTTAGGTCAAGATAGGGATGTATTTCTTGATGCTACGGGCAGATATATATTTTGCGCGGGAGGAAAAAGTGTATATATATTGGCGGGGTTGGAGGGAGGAGGGGAGTAAACGAACGGTATATACATGAGCAATTGCTCATCAACATCGCTCTCTAGTTCCGGCTTGTCATCTAGCCGTTGCGCCCATGTCTTTTTAACAATGGCCGCTCCGGATTTGGACTCTGCTTCGTTGAAAGTTACGATGTTATCGAAATCGATTTGTTGGTAGAGGCTCGATTGTATTGCGGGGGTGATATCGGAGGAATGGTCATGGTCGTGATGGTCGTCGTGGCCGTGGCCATGGTCATGACTGTGACCGTGGTGGTGATGGGACATTTTGATTCCTAGCTGAAGTATTTGGCATTGGAAGGGTGAGATGTTTTTTTATATTCTTTGTTGTTGTTTCGTTATTTATTTAGCTGGATGGAAGGCTGGTCTGGTGGGTGAATGATTACGGATATATGATGTCAGAATTGGTACATCCGGGAGGAACGAAGACAGCAAGGTGACAACGAATTTACTGGGGGATGCTTCTAGGGCTTACTATGAAGCTTCAGAAGTATTATTCAATGCAATCGGCTCTGTTTCATACTGAGATTCCTATTCTAAATTCAAAATTCTAATAAACTATGTGGAGTATATGTACAGTACAGGCAAAAATCATCGCTCGTAGAGCTTGGGCGGTGCGGCTCCGGTTCGAAGGTCCAAGGGATAAATAGGCTTTTATATAGAAGCTGAAAACAAGTGTATTTGTACGCATTACTTTTTAACTTGATAGTAATCCGGCGCATACTCGAGAAGCCAAGACTTTTCGATTTTTGTAATATCTCGAATAAACGTCTTTTGCCCCGTTTCCAGAATTTCATGAAAAATAACCCAGTCTGCTTTGCGGTTCTACATAGTTATATATATTGTTAGCCATCAAATCAGGAAATGAAATACCTGTGACAAAAGAAAAAAGAAGGGGAAAAAAGGGAGGGAAATTGACATCACTTACAAACATTAACGAGCTCGGGTGAGCATGTAGCGTGATATCACCACTGATGGGTTTAAAGCTGCCATCCGGTTGCATCTTCGCTGCATGTGCAAAATATCCGGTTGTGAGGCAGCGCTGAATTTGCTCCGGCGGTGCGGGACTAGATGAAGAAAGGCTTTCATCAACCTGAATACCGAAGCGTTCAAGATATCGCTTCAGTTGTGCACGAATACTAACGGCCTTTAGCATGGATCTGTAGTTCATATAATTATCCCGGCACCACTTGGAATCCTTTTTCCCCTTGGTGACAAATGCTTGATAAACATTCAAGTAGGTTATATGATCTCCTTCATCTACTGCAAATTTTCGACGCGAACTCTCGGCATCTTTTTTTTCGTCACTTTTCTCGAACCAGACTGCACCTTGCAGACTCGTCATTGCAGCAATCGATAGGATTTCACTTAGACAGCCAAAGGTTGGCGCACCGAGCAGAACCTTGGCCATCATCGGCTCCACCGCAAGCTCAGCCATTTGAATTCCAAGCGGACGTGTAAGTTTTGCATAGTCGTCGACAGCCCCGAGGGAGTAGAGCAATTCAAACCCACGCACCACAAGCTCAGACGGAGGCGAGGTAAGGAAGTCAAAACGAACGATGTTGTCAATGCCCAGCGCCTTAAGCTGCAAAATCACAGGTGCGAGATTGGAGCGCTGGATTTCCGGAACTGTGACGTCTGGAAGCGATTGGTAAGACCTCTCAGTGTAAAGACGGAAGCATTTGCCAGGTTTAGTCCGCCCCGCACGTCCCGCACGCTGGGTTGCGGACGCTCTAGAGATCGGAGTTGGCGTCAAGGTCTCTATGCCGGTACGAGGGCTGTAGGCGCGAAGTTTTGCAAATCCGCAATCAATAACATATACAATGCCTTCAATAGTGACGGAGGCTTCTGCAATATTGGTGGATACAATAACTTTGCGAGTGTTCTCAGGGGCGGGCTCAAAGACGTAGAGCTGCTGTTCGGTGGTGAGCCCGGCATAAAGGGGTAATGGAAGAAGAGATTGGGCTTTAGCATGCAAGGAGTTCGCGCGTTCCGCGATTTGTTGAATTACAGTGTCGATTTCCTCCCTTCCCGTAAGGAACACCAAGATGTCCCCGTCGGGTTCCCTAGTATGGATGTCAAATACAGTTTTGATTGCTCTCTCCACATAATCTTCTGCTGGTGTTTCGAGAAACAGGCAGTCCACAGGATACATCCTCCCTTCTAAAGTGATAATTCTGCCAACAGAGCCGCCTAGTTCATGTTCACTCTCAGGGTCGAATTCATCTCCAGCAAAGAAACGCAGAAACTCTTCCGCCTGTAGCGTGGCACTACTAATCACAATGCGTAATTCAGGCCGCCGTTTTCTGATTTTCTTAAGCACACCGAGCAAAATATCCGTGCTTATAGAACGTTCATGGGCCTCGTCAACCATAATAACAGAATAGCGAGACAACAAAGGATCAACCAAGGCTTCCCGCAACAATAACCCGTCAGTCAGGAATTTGATCCGCGTTGACGATGAGGTGACGTCCTCAAAACGGATCGAATAGCCTACATCCTCACCCACTTTGCATCGCATTTCCTCTGCCACCCTAGTTGCTACTGTGGTTGCAGCCACTCGCCGAGGCTATCAGGAACACATCTTAATTAACCAAAACATCCAAAGGAAAAAGAATTCACGAAAATAATAGATTATGGGCAAAACTTGCCTGGGTGACAGCAATGATCTTCCCATCTGAACACCAACCTGCTTGATCGAGGAATTGGGGCAGCTGAGTAGTCTTGCCGCTACCTGTTTGACCCACAACAATAGTCACAGGATAAGTTTCTATCAAGTATAGAAGAGATTGCCTGTGGCGTGCAATGGGTAGTAGCGCTGGAGGTTTATACAGCGATGGGATGAACGAAGCTGAGAGATCAAAGTCGGACGCCATTGAGAAAGTAGTACTATTTGGATATCCCAGATCATCTCAGCTTAAAAATGGAGCCTGCATATATGCTAAAATCCACATTTCAGCATCTAGAATACCGTGAAACCACCTAATGCCATCAGGAAAGGAGCCATTTATACTAGAGAGTAGAATTGGTACTATTTGTTATATGGAAGCAGAAGTATTTTGGTATTTTGGGAGCTCTCGATCTGACTCAGAGCTTACCTCAGCACAGAGTGATCGTTAGTTAAACTATTAGCAAATTAATAGTTTATCCGTGCTCCGGCGGCGTGGCTGAGCCACGCTTGTGTGGAGTGACGTATTGGGAATGGCGTCAGCTGTGGCTTGATCCGCAGCGCTAATCCCGATAGAACTAGTTTTGGATCTGCTTAAACCGCCCGCAAGAAGACCCAAGATATACAAAACAGGTAATACTTTTGACCCCGGAACTATCTTTTGCCTTGCGATTTTATATTTCTCCAAGTATTTCCCCCGTCTTCATATTTTCTCCCTCTCACCATCCGTTTTTCAATACTCACAACTTCATCTCTTGAATAATACCATCGCCATGACTGACGGAGAAAAAGGTGTAAGTGCTGATTGCCTCTGTGCTTGCCGCATGCTTCCCCCCCCCCACTCCCCTCTATCCAACTGATTTTGACCACAGAATACGCCCCTGAAGGCTTTAGCTTCACAGAGTAACCCTCCAGAGTCCCCAACTACAGCTCGACCGCTGGATTTTGACGATGAACCTCAAGAGTCTGGCGTGACCCCTACACAGACACCTGTAGCGCCCAAACCACCCTCACCACTGTCTACAGGCGGCAGCGAAGCCCCACCAAAACCACCCCGACCACTCAGCCCTATGCAACAAGCCGAGAGCACTTTAAAGGAAGCTTTTCCTAGTATTGAATCTAGCGTTATAAAAGCTGTCTTGGTAGCCAGCAATGGAAATCTGGAAAGATCATTCCATGCTCTACTCGGTATGGACATAACAAGAAATTCTCATTACAGTTCGGATAGCAGCTAAACAGCAGTTCTTGTTTTTTTTTTTTTTGTTATTATTACAGGCATGTCGGACCCTAGTGCACAAGTGGAAATGCCCCCTATGATGCCCCCGAGACCACCCCGGAAGGATTCACCCACTCAGCGACAGCTTGAGGCAGATGAAATGTATGCGCGCCAGCTCGCGGAGCATTACAGTGGGGGTGGCCAACGTCATAGAGCCCCAGAGTCTTCGTGGGACCATGAACCCCAGTTGCCGAGACAACATAGGGAGACTGGATTAAAGCCCAATGAGCTGTATGATGACAGGGAGCATAACTTTTTTGATGGTACAGCACTGTTAATTCTATTAATTATATACCCTATGATAACTGTGTATGCCGCTAACGAACGTTGTTATCCAGACGATTTACCCGTAATTAAAGAGAATATCCGCAAGGGATTCTTGGAGACACAGACAAAAGTTAACAGCTGGGTTCAAAATTTCAAAAAGAAGCTTGAAGGGGAGGACGAGGATGAATACGGAAATACGCCACCTCGCCCAACTCAGGGATATGCTCAAGGATACGGAGAGTCTCAAACTTATCGCACGAGGAGGAGTGGGGAGGCTAGACGGAGTGGTGACCGTGAACGGTACGATGCCGACCCCCAGGTCCTAGGTGATGATTTCTCTGCTCTGGAGTTGAGAGATGCTGAAGGTATGACCGTTTTCTTTATCCTTTTTTTTATTTTTAATTCAAACTATCCCGTTCCACACAAGCCTTTTCCTCTGACGCCAACATTTTACCACAGCTCATCCAGCTCGCTCTTCGCGGCCCCTCGCGAATCCAGATCTTTTTAAACCCAATTCACCATCTCCTGACCGACGAAAGGTTTCTTTCCAAGAGGGTCCTCCCGAGGAAATTCAGGACGTATATGCCCCCGGCTCAACTTCTAATAGTAACAAGCAGCCACCATCACTGGTGGCAGCAACAAGTCCAGCAAATGGCAACCACTCTCTGCTGTTGAACCTTCGCCGGTTGGAGACAACGACCCATTCAGCCTAGGCGACAGCGACGATGAGAGGGAGGTTAAGAATAATAAAGATCTGAAGCCCGATGAGGCCGAGCGGGTGAGGAAGGCTACCGCAGAAGCTATGGCAGGGGGCATTGGAGCTGATTCTTCAAAGGCTGAGAACAATGATATCGACAAAGATACCAAAGCTAGCAAGCCCGCTGGAGGAAGTTAAAAAGGCTAGACAGGCTCCGGGTAGCTTCATTTTGCTTGTGGTACTTTTTTCTTTTTCTTTTTCTCTGCTGTATAGTCGCTTCTTGTAGCTTTCTGCATCTTATGGGCCATGCTGGGCTCTCCAACTTGTTATTCATCTTCTCCCTTTTCTTCACACCCAAATTGCTATCTTGCACTTTATCCGCAAGGAAAGAGCATTTATTTTACGTATGTTTTTGAGCGACTACCCCCTTGCTATTTTGCCTATTTGTCTACTGAAATATGCCAATTCAATGGAATGGACCACTATTCGAGTGATTTCCATTCCTACTAATCACCAGATCGCGAAATGCCTCCTGGGGAAGCGCTGGATGTATTATTTATTCTTTTCCATTCTCATTTTTGATTCCTCAAGAGGTAAAACACCCATGTTTGATACTCTGTATATAGTATAATACATGTCGAAGTAAACATCAAAGATATCCCCATCACTTCGAAGTTCCCCGATCTAGTTCCACAATAGAATTGGTTGTTCGTATATCCAACAAAAAAGAAAAAAAGAAAGAAAGAAAAAGAGAAGAAGAAGGAAGAGGAAAAGAAGAGGGCGGTTTTATTTGATTCGACCTTGTAGTCAGTATCCACCATCCATGGCTCCAGAAGAGCGTGAAACTAGGTTGCTATGTCGAATACAGCACATGCCCAAATCAAAGTGACACGGAGATAAATAGATAGACAGATAGGAACTTGGCAATGAATGTCAAACAATGCACTGGCAAAACCACAGGGAAACCGCTAAGTCGACTTCTTATATGAATATACTCACACAAATTATTATGACTCCTGAATTTAACTCCGAAATTTTTTCTGAAAAAACGCCCAGGGAGGGCAATACATGCATCATCCACAGTCCACAAAGAATAAAAACGAGTCATAGGGGAGTTACTACTCAGCCATAGACATCTTCGCAAAAAGTCCACAAATAGCAAGAGAACTCAGAAAGGAGCATATGGGGAGGGGGAAGAAATGTGAAGAGGGAAACGGCAATGGCCCCTCAACAACTATCAGCTATACATCCACCTGCATCATTCGAGCAGGATCAGATTGGTCACCTATCATTCCCAGAAGAAAGGAATCGAGATGAAAAAAGAAAAATCTTCTAAGGATGAGCCATACACCGAGAAATAATGTCTAGTTCCAATTGGTTCCAAAGTCATTCCCATACTTCTATTCCACAGTCGCCGATGCTGTCATCGCAGCAGCAGCCTCTCTACGCAATTCTTTAATGACAGCCTACATACGAGTACGAATTAGCTTTTGTTTCCTTCGTTTATTTCTTTATTAATTTCGTATATTTAGATTATAACGGGGTGAGTATAAAAGTTAACCCCAAGGGGAAGGGGGGGGTTCGCGGACACACACGCCGCCACTCCTGAGTTAATTAATTATAAGATTGGAGGGAAAAGACCAAAACAGATAAATCACAATGTAGAATGTGTACTTATATACTTACAGCGAGAGCTTCAGGATTGACGCCGTTCTCGATGAGGGAGACGCAGAGGGAGAGCTCCGTTCTGTCGAGGTGGGTGTTCTAAAAACAATAGGTCAATGATAAGTAAAGAGGGGATATGTTTATTTTTATATTTTCTTGAGTTATTTCGCTTCTAAAACTTGAAGCTGGTATATATATAAGCGTTGGATATGTTACATACCAGTATCGTGGATATTTCATGGAGGATATCAATCACTTCTCTCGCGGCCTGTCGTTTCTCATCTTGTTGCTGCTGTTGCTGGAGGGCTGGTTGGGTGGGCATGATCTTGGTCGGTGTATTTATTTAAAAGAGATATATGATACATTCATAAATAAGTGGCTAAACAACCAAGACGCAACTATGTGGTGTTGTTATAATATTACCTTATTATTGACTGAAGTTGGTTGGTCGCGTTCTTCTTTTTTACGATGGAATGACATCGCGTTCTTGCTGCTGTAAAGTATAAATTGCCCGAGATTTGGACCTCAACCAGTAAATAGTTAAATAATCCAAAAAGCAACCTCAAAAATGTTTATAAAATTTTTGAAATTTCACGACTATGAATCTTTTCCTTACTATTCATTTCATCTTCTGTATATTTTACATAGTGTTAAACTACTCTACAAAACAGTTGCTATTCTTTGATACCAAGTCTATCAAGGGAGTGTTCTAATTCACTGCTGAGAAATGATCTGTTATCACTGATAATCATTCTGAAAATATAGTATTCAAAAATTATATTCTTCTACCGACGGCGCCGGCTCCCTCCCACTGCCTCAGCCAAAAGTGATCTTTGTCGTGTGCCCCGGTAGGACAGCAGCAACAGTATCACGGACAGCCACAACCTGGAGCTTCCCACTTAGAACCAGCCCCCGAATATCCCCAAGGCTGCTACGACGGTTTTACTTGAGATAGCTGGTACCATTCAATTCAACTCAAACAAGGTTAAAGCATCAGTAATTTTGGCACCTGTGAACTACCTAGGGGCCTAGGTATCTATAACAGTTTCAAGAATAGTTCTTACTCATACTAATCCTCCTGCAAGATGGTTATAGCCTTTGAAGTATCAAATTCGACTCTGAAATCTCACCTTTCGCAGAATATTTTCAATTTGTTTCAATACAAAAGAGCAGAGCTGGCTTCATTGAGTCATTACTTGAGCCGCTCGACTCGCAAGATATCTCGCTTTCTGCCCGCAATTCAAAAAAAAAGGGGGTTATTGTGGTTGAGAGACATGAAACTACTAGCCAAGGGCAAGACTGATGAGGGCTTACAACTATTCACAGACAAAAAACATATATATCAAGACTTATTCAAGGACGAAGCAGAGCATTGAACACATATAGTATATCTCACAGGTGAGTCTGGAGGTGAGTGCCTTCAAGAATCCCGAAATAGACCTTGGCTCCACAGCAGAACACGAAGCATTGAGCTTTGCAATGAGTTATTAACCGAGCAATGATTAGGTATGTATATATATATGGGCTTGGTGCGCAAACATACCGATATAGGTTCGGGAGTTTACATCACCCAAATCCAAGCATTCTACTTGATGTAGAGCAATACCTGCTCCGCCTGAGTACGCTGATGCTCATAGTGCAAGTCGTACGCTCCTTGGTGCGACAGGATACTGTTCGACTTTTCTGATTGCCAAAATCGAACCTTCGTTCTGATCGCTAGGGCTGCAATAATTCGTTCGGAGTCGCTGGTTATATGCTCGAGGTAACGTCTCAATTGCCCATCTTTTGTCCTTTTCCATTCCCCTGGGGTATCCTTGTGTGGTGGCTTGCACTCGACAGCCAGGATTTGATATTCCCGCAGAACGGTGGGACCAGTTCGCAGAGCGGATTGAATTACACCCGTTGCTTTTGATCTGAAATACCACAGCATCTGGCTCTGAGATGTCCATCAAGACTGGAGCTTTGATAGCCGTCTTGTCGTGGCTTGTTCATCGCTTTGCTTCAAGATCATTGATTTTGATTGATTGGGGCTGCGCGGGAACCCTCTGGCCGCGGGAAAATTGAGTTGCAGATGGCATCCCAGAGTAATTGAGCAACCTCCTCAGCACTTTCCGGTTTAATGGCCGTCAAGGAACTATAAACCCCGGGATTGCTGTTTCCGATAATGGACATGGCTAAATTCGAAGGAAATGGAAATGGCCTAGTGGTTGGGACTGTGAAAGGATTTCGAATAGCGAAGCGGTCTGTCTGAACTTGTCTCGAGATTATGAATTAATGATATCTTTTCCGTGGATTTTTGGGGCAACAGGTATCTGGTGCGCTTCTTATACATTTGAATCGATAATTTCTCAAGCCACGACTAGTTTCAAGTCCTCGTTGAGCATTCAAAATAACTGGACGAGCATCACTGATATAAATAGTAGTAGCCTTAAATACCGAAGTTGAACAATTCATAGCTCAGAAGCCCAGCCATTTTATATTGGATGAAACAATGAGTTGTATGAGGTCCGTTGCTGGGATGGTCAGGGCTTGTTCATTAATATTCCAAGATACTATCATTGGATAATCTACTCCGTAAGCGTCCATTGGAAGGAGCTTGAAGCCAGATACTTTTGGCAGCCTTGACACCGATGTCCCAAATATAATACGGAGGACTCTGAAGACATACTATTATTATTTGCACATTTTTTGCTGATAAACGGCCATTCACACATAATGGCCACTGGGTGCTGGTACTGAAATACAATGCCATGGAGATATTTCTGCCCCTTTGTGGAATTGTAGTCAAACAACCAGGGCGATTTTCACACGGACAACTCCCCAATCACTTCCTGGCATGGTACGAGGAGGTACCCGCTGGGGTGGCCTAAGACCATCCAGTTTAGAGGCCGTACTGGTATTGATGCTAATACATGTGCTCTTGCATTACAGTACGATCAGTGGAAGGTATATCATCGCCATACGTTTCAGGAATTGGATTTCTCTCAGAGTTGGGTCACATCACGGCTAGTGTGGACTACGAAACCTCCTACAACAAGAATGCGGGCACATACGAATTCTTCGAACTCTTTTATACATCAGGCTGTTTCTGGGCATTCGCGGTCCACAGCGTTTGCTGGGATATGCTGGTTCAGTGCTTGTCCCATGTTTTTGACGACGGCTGACATCGGTGCACGTCTATTCGCGTTTCTTCTTTCGGCCAAATGTGACAATCAGTATCGATTTTCTCCGGGGCATGATTTCGGCGGTGCTGGGCAATTTCAGGGGCGTTATAAGGATACACTTGACATCCAGAGTTCCAGGCCCTTGTTTGATTTCAATGCTGACCCGTCTCTTCTTGTTCTTGAGTCGACAAAGTACAAGCCCTTATTGATACAGCCGCTGAGCCAACAATAGAATCCAACGTGGATCAAATTGTTGATAAAGCTGGTAATTTTGTCCAGGTTAGCTTGTGGACTCCAACTATCCCCTCTATTCGCCTAATGCTGATGATACCAGACAGGTCTAATCAATCTTTTGTGCGCTCAATGTGGGTTTTAGTGTGGGTTTTGGTGGTAGCAATGGTTCCTTACTCGTATGCATAACAAGATTTGGTGTCATCCGGAAAGATCTTCAATCTCCACTTACTAGTCTAGAGTTTTACTACTCGGATTAGACATCGAAGCTATACGGGAGAAGAGGCGGCGTGGAGCAGTCCTTTTTCATTGACGGCTATGCCGGGGAACACGTCGTCTAGGTAGTGATTGGACATGTAGCGAAACACCACTTTGGCCCCGGAATAAGATCATTGGAAGTACACAGCGGCACCTCTTTTTATGGTAGACGGTTCTTTGGAGACATCATGAATGCTAACCACAGCACCCACTAGTTTATTACCAGCCGCAACAAGCATCTTATTTGCAACGCAGCAGAGTCTCGATCCATTAGCGCACTGGACTTAACACATCTGAAGGCCCCTGATGCAAGCGTTATTGTTGGTTTCATTGCAGGACTTGCGCTACTTCTGACATATGAGCGCTCTCACCCTCACGCAGTTTTCGCCTCATCTCTAAGTTTTTGATTGAATAGGTCCCTCATGGCTCGTTCTTGACTTTTGGAGTTCAGCGCCACCACATTGTCGGACCAGGAATCTCTATTGATGCTGAGAGTTCGCGAGTCTCTATTGATGCTGAGAGTTCGCGAGAGCCACCTGTAGACCCGTGTCCCCAGATCCCCGAAACCGGATCGAGCGTCATCAAATCAAAAGCGTTGGGGACAATACACTGTCGAGTGCCCCTGTTCAATGTTAGCGTTATTCGATTTTCAAGCGGACTCCATTCGACCTCGTGTTGTCTCAAATATATCCGGGTGGTTGTTTGAATATCGACATACTTCCCCGACTCAGATAGTTGGCCAATGGATATATGAAACTGGCTGCTTTCGTCTGTTGGACAATGAAACAGTTACGGAAGTCTATACATGGTTGTGCAAAGCGAGCAAATCATCAGAAGGGAGAGCGGACCTCGGAAAAGTTACTGGAATTCGGTTGTCAACGTCCCTGAAACGTTCAACCTCATTTGGTCAACAATCACAGAGAGGCAACATGCGATTACGATTTCGAGCGTCTGAGGTTGAAAATCTAGTACGGTGTTTATAAAAGAAACCTGTTGTTGAAAAGAATACTCGTATGTTAGCTAACGGAGTTTGAGTAGGATCGCTAATCCCGGCTGGGACCATGTACGAGTCACGAGCATTACAGCTCCGAACCACCATTCCATTACTCTATTTGGTTCCGATGTGATTATGCGATGTGCGGTATTTGAGAAGGTCTTCTAGAACCACGAGGTCAATGGCATTTCTGAAAAAGCCAGCAGCAGCGAGGTTTATACTAGGCCAGGTTCCATGGCGGGCTTGGTACTTAAGTATAGTTCAGGAAGCATACTCTCTATTGATTGCACAGACGACTCAGTCAGGTCCAACTAGAGTCAAGCATTGATGTGAGGGACAAGTGTTTAACAGCACTTGAAGTGCGCTCTTTTGAGGGCCACTGTGAATGAGATAACGGTGAAATTTCCCTCCTAAAACACGACACTGGGCTTCTTCTATTTGCTTTCGCTGACTGATGATGTGGGTCGGAAGTTCTACCTAGAACCTGTTGAATCAGACTCTAGAGAGCCGCCGCATTCTTCTAAGGATGATATAAATACTATAGCTCAGACCTTCATGAAAACCACCGCCCACTGTGTAAATGCATATGTATTGGGAGAACCTCGCCCCACAGATAAATACACCTACAGCTCACTCAGATCCGGGCAACCAATACTGAAAGGATTTAACTTCTCTCCTGATTGCGTGTATGAGCAGAAATATTCGACCGAAGGACCAACATCATGTCTGGGAATTTGGGCGTATGGAGACTTACGAGCAGTAGGCGTTATTCTGCAAACATCAAAATACTACTATGACTGCCCATGCTGATTCACTGTGAGAATTCGGAAAATAATTTAAAATAAATTAAAATAAATATAAATATAAATATAAAAATAAAAATAAAAACAAAAACTAGTGATCTGCAAGGCTTGCATTTGGCAGCTGAGGCACCCTAACCTTATCACCCCTAAATACCACGTGACGCGCATTACACCCCCGGCCCCTAACTACTAGGTAGGGGTACTAGTACCTGTTAGATACGTGGGTAGCGTAAATAATTGTTCTCTTAAACTTCCACGAACTAGCCATAGCATTGTCTACTGCGTAGATATCAAACCTGGTAGGTACAGTACGGAGTACCTAGCTAGGTTATATATAATGACCAATGGCACCCGCTCTAACAATCCAACCCCTCCACTCCATCCCGCAAAAACACCTAGCCCTGGAACTTCTCTTCCAAATCAACCGTATAGAACGCAAAACCTTCCCAGCCTCCGAAGCCTTCGACTTCTCAGACCAATCTCTCTGGCGCCAGAAGCCTAACACTCGCATCCTATTTGCGACAGTCGTCCCCGATGATAAATCTACATCTACGCCTACACCTACACCTACCACCACCACCACCGCCCCAAAAAATGTAAAAACACCCAAGAAGGATTCAAAAACAGCAACACCCCTGCCACCATCCTCAACCACAGTAGTAGTAATAGCCTACGCCCTCTACGTCCGGCAAAGGGACACCGCCCTCCTCCATAAAATATGCGTCTCAGAGCCCTTCCGCGGTCAGGGCGTCGGCAAGCAGCTGCTGGAATACGTGATTGAGCAGCAGCTGCGGCGCCAGGAGAGCGGCTGTCTGGCTGTGCAGTTGTGGGTTGATGAGAAGAGGGAGGTGGCGAGGCGGCTGTATGGTAGTTGTGGGTTTGTGGAGGTGGAAGGAGTGGAAGATTATTATGGGCCAGGGAGGAAGGGGGTTAGGATGGTGTTGGGGTTGGAGGGCGGGATGAGGGATGAGGGATGAAGGATGAGGGATCTTTAGAATGGTTTAAGAAGAATTCTATGGGATGTTGGTGGTGCGAGAGAGATGCAAGAGACAGTCAGGGAACAAGAAGGGATTGATTACTTTGCTCACACCAAGCTGAGCTCCCCCTGGAAAAGCTCGTGCTCGTCGCTAAAAGTTTGAAAATGGAAGAAAGAACCCACAAACATCACCCACCACACCCGCGCGGAGATGTGTAATTGATTAGCACACCTACCTTGGTCTCACTGTTCGCAGTGTCGGGAGTTAGACGGTCAAGAGGCGGATGGAGAATGAACCTCGGGCCATCAGCTCAGGTTCATCACCTGAGGTTAAGGGATTGCCCTCGAAGTGCTGAAATCTTTTTTGGTACGGGCTGCAGTTGTGGCCAGCACCCACAAGGGTCGTCTTTGTGGGGATGGTGCAACGAGTATTATTCAATTTTCTACGGAGTAGGTATGTACTCCGTACTAACTGCTAGCTTGATATTTTGTGGCTAGAACCCCGGGGTTCTCCCAGGCATGATACGGCTGAAGCCTTGTTCCATTTTTGAACTACGCAGTAGATTGTTTGTGGCTCAACCATCACACACGTCTGTTCAATCCCGCCCGACATTATTTGCGTACTCGGCATTATCGCTCAATCTCACCTGGACCTTCCTATGATACCGATTAGTATACACAGCGGTTGGGAGGGGCTGAAAACCCCCTTGGGAAAAGCCAATGGGGGACAACCCACGAGCCTACGCTGTACAACTCTGGAGGCTACGACACATCGCTCCGTGCCGAGGAAAGGTATGTTTGTTATATCCCGCGCCGCCGATAAACCCCTAGAGATAGTAGTATATAGTTTTATCGGAGAATAAAATGGAAGAAAGAACCCACAAACATCACCCACCACACCCGCGCGGAGATGTGT
>LGUA01000400.1:0-18288 GCA_001660665.1 Emergomyces africanus
TTTTCTAAACATCATCAATCCACTTGATCACTCACCCTTTCCCTAAGATTAGTATGTTATCTAACTGACCATGATCAGCTCCCACGCAAGAGGTCTGCGAACAACATCGCCCCGAAATCTCGCAAGAATGTCGTTGTCCACAACAACAACAACAACAACAACAACAACAACATCATCATCATCATCGTCATCATCATCAACGAGGATAGGGACAGCAACAGCCCAAGCAGCCCCATTGACTTCGTCAACGGCAGCGGGGGGTCTAACAAGCGCATCATCCGTGGCCCGTTATCTGAAACGAACCCCCTTCGCCGCAAGAGATGTACAGCGTATCCAACTGGGTTCAACGAATTTTACATATCGCCTCTTTCTTGAGAAGCCATATGGTGAAAACGCGGTGCGAACCGCGATTCTCAAATACGCAGCCTCGCACACGGCGGACGAGTCCGCCGTTGAATTCAGCGCGGATAGGCAGATTTACGAAGCCCGTGCGATGACGAGGATTCCGTGGAATCTACTAATGGTGGTCCCACCACCGCTGCCTTTGTCGCTGCCGCTGCCGCTGCCGGGGGGGAACACTAGTACTGCTACTACTGCTACTACTGCTACTACTACTACTACTAATAATAATAATAATAATTCCACCGAACGATGGAGAACCCTCACTTCTACGAAATTGAGAGTTCCTGAACTCTACATGGAAGACGCGAATAGCCATGTCATTATTATGGAAGATGGCACGCCCAGACCGGGTTCGGATGAGGTGTGGCAGGAAAGAGCTCACTCTGCCCGTATATTCTTCGAGGAAGTCCCACCCTCGCACCAAAAGTATGAGACCGCGGGTGTCATTGGGCTATTGCTGGGGTCATTTCTTGCGCGGTTGCATAATTGGGGGAGCAGCCAGGAGAACACAGCGCTGGCACTTGCGTCATTCGCTGGTAATAATTCTGCAAAGGATCTGACGATTCGAGAAACGTTTACGGATTTTTTTGCAAGTGTTGAGCAGACTGGGTTTCTGGTGCCTGAAGCGCTGAGGGCAGAGTTAGAAAGCAGATTAAACGGTTTGGAAGAATTGGTGCGGAATAATTTGGAAACTGTGGTGATGGGTGATTTCTGGTGGGTGTTAAATCGTTCTATTTTATTATTATTATTATTATTTTTTTTTTCAAATCGTTCGTTGTTTAAATACATCTATCTGGTTTAACAGCTAACCCAACTTCCTTTTTGAACCACCCCCCTCAAAAAAAAAAAAAAGGCCAGGAAACATTCTACTCTCCTTCACAGACAAGGCAGAATTGGACAGACTCAGCGTAATAGACTGGGAATTTACAATGCTCGCCCCGGCATTCCTCGACGTGGGAAATTTCATTGGAGAAGTTTTCCTAATCCACTACTTTGAGAGCAACGACGCAGTCTACATCGTTCTCTTAGAAGCATTTATAAATGCATATCGCAGCCTAGTTCAAGCCCTTGATCCTGAGAAAATTCTTGCGTATGCAGGCGCTCATATTATGCTTGCTCTTCCTCGAAGGATAGAGTCTGTGAAAAGTAGAGCAACACGGGAAAATTCAGGGCCAATGGTGGAGCAAGTGCTGAAATTCATTACGGACCCAAAGCTCGCAACACAAAAGAGTGATGGTGGTGGGGAAACCAGTGATGTGTTTGAGGGAGTGTTGGCCCTCATGCGAGAGCGTCAGACTAGGAGCTTGGATTGATTGATAAATGATATTTTATGGAATTAAGGGTTTTATTTTTTATTTTTTTATTTATTTTTATTTATTTTTTATTTTTATTTTCGGGGGAGCTCTTAAATGCCTTATATTTCCTCATAAACTCTCCGAGGGTAATATCTGGCAGGTATCGTCAGTTTTCTTTTCTTTTCTTTTTATTTTTTTCCCACTCTTTACCCTTCTCCGTTTTCCGGTTTCTCCTCAGGAATGACTTACCTCTTCATATGTATTGTTTATTGCCGATCCCTCAGGATAAATGACAACAGATTGACATTCGAAGCTTTCCCTTGGCCTAGCCGTAGGTGGTGCCAGCGGATCCGTAAACGCGGCATGGGGGCAAACTTGCTGAATGTCAAAACATGCACTGAAAAAACTAGATATCCAAAAAGCAAGGGGGGGGAAAGGGGGGAAGGGGGAAAAGAGTAGGGATTCTGATGCAGGGTCAGACAGACAGACTTACCCCTAGCATGTCCCCTCATCGCATGGGTGTCGAACCCCTTGAACACCAGCACCTCATCGGGTTGCTGGTCTTCGAGATAATACCACTTATGGCGTTCGTTGAAAATAACATTATATGTTTCCCGGATCACATGGGGGTATATGTTATCTGAGGCGACTAAATCCCTGGGATTGTCTATGGAGGTGTAATCCAACAACCCAAGTGGCCAGTCTTGAAGAGGCCCGAAGAGCGGTTTCCAGACACTGTGATTTTTACACTGTTAGGAATGAACTCACAGTGTAACAGCGGCACCCTGTTCACCTTGAGATGGCCTTCAGAAGAAGAGAGAGAAAAGAAAAGAGAGAAAGAAACAATGCAAGGTACCTAAGAATCTGCCATCTTCTACCAGCCAAACTTGAGTACCCCCTTGCAGTCAGAAATTCCGCGACTTCTGCCCTGGCAGAATCCGGGGCGAAATCTGGATATTGTTTTTGCCATAATTAGCTGATGGCACCAGGGTAAAGAGGGGCAATCTTTTGTTTGGGTTTGCAGGAAAGGTAATGGGACATACCGACGTGGACTCCCTGCACCGGTTGAGGTTTGCTGGAGTCTGTGCCTCGAGGGAGGGCTGGAAATTGCGGATCTCGTCGACGAATCTATATTCGCCATTGATATCAACCATCCCAGCCCCTTTTATCTTTAATTCACATTCCGTTAAAGGGCGCCAGGGGGGCAAAATAATACCTGCGTGGAGAAAGCAACTACATCCTCCGCTCCAAGTATCTTGCGTTTCAGGAAACTCTCCACCGCAGGCCTCACGCGCTCCTTTACTTTCTTCTCGTCGGCATATTCTTCAAATTTTATACAATCATATAGAGAAAGTGGGCCGCGTTCCTCTTCCCGCTCAACTTGGAATCCGTTTCGATCAAGCGTAAAATGGTGCAGTTGGGAGCGGAGGCCGGTGACAGAGATGTTGGAGAAAGGGGCAGACACTTCGTTAGATTGTTGGCCGGGTGGGAGAGCCCATTCTGGAACGTTTATGTGGTAAGGCTTAGTGACTCTGTACTCAGGCAGATCTTTGAGGTAATAGAATGTTGCTTGGGTGGTTTGAATACGAGTTGCAGGATGATGGAGAGATCGAAGGGCAAGTTTGCTCAGCTATTTAGTGGCACAAGTGAGTTTACTGGTGGCGCCGGTCGCTCATTGTAATATATCATACTTTTGCTTATAAAAATGGTGGATCTTACCGTTAACGAAGTAAACATTTCAGCTGAGTAGAGGAACCAAATCCTTCAAAGAAAATTATAGAGTAAAATATGGTACCACGGAAAGGAATACGCAAAATGCTCAAAAACTTGCTGCTGCGGGAATCATTCTCGGTAGATCTAAATATTTAAACAGCTTTGTCTGCAGAGTGAGGAGTGATAGCCGCATCCAGCATCCTACATTCATCCTTGTCAAAAGACCCCACCCCGCCCCGCCCCGCACGAGGCTTCTTTTAGCCTACTTGTCATGGGGAAAATGCTTTTGAGCCCGTGGTAAAAAATGTCGAGCTGATAATGCCCTTGCCCCACGCATGAAGTGTTATGAAATTTATGATTTCCGTCATATCTGAAAAATTTAATTTCTCATATTTCCTACAACATCTTTTCAAAAGATAAATGGAATAGACAGTTCGGAATCGTCTTAATCATCGTCTCCAGCCATTAGTGGCTCTCGTTCTGCATCTACACTGTCCTCGTCTTCGATGGTTGACGATTTGTCTCTCAAGAGGCAGGAAGTCAAAAAGGACAGGATAAAGACACCCTACTTAGAGTTAGTGATTTAAAAATAACAATAAATAGATAAAATAAAGCGTTGCGAAATAACTATACCATGAGAACGATAAAAGGTAACACGAGCCACCGCCCGCCGATATTAAGAGCATTACTCCAGACGAGTTGCAGTAATGGGCTCGCAATCATATGAGCAAGGGCATCCGTAGTTGCAACTAAAGTGTAGAGCTGAGCTGTCTCCTTTGACGAGTTGACGAACGATGTTATCACCGCTAGGATCGAAAGTCGTACCCCAAACCCGGCAGCATAAACAATCAATGCTTTTTGTATGAACGGGTCAGATCAGCCCATAGATTGAGATTTATCTTTAGGAGCTTCATAGGGGCAGACTTACCGACAACAACGATTCCCACATTAGGAGCAGCAGCAAGAATGGCGGCGCCTAATGCGAGCAAGGCGCTACTCACCCGGGCGACGCAAATGTTGATATATGTAATGGACCACCCAGCCCGTTTCTCCAAGACAGCCGAAACAGCTGGTAGCAGAACCAGAAACACAACGATGTTCACGGCGGACACAACGGAGAGTAGTGTTGCGGCCTGCATTCACGTGAGATTTTGATTTACGTTATGGAGGGCAGCCTGCGGAATTACCTTGCCTAGTTCCAATCCAAAACGAACAGAAGTGTATGGAAGAAGAATCTCAATCGTGTTGTTACGAAATTGTGCGAGAAATACCGTTGTAACGCCGATGAAGATTCTCCAATCGGCAAGAAATTTGATGTATTTTTTAACACCGGCGATTTCGAGTGGAGAAGTGCTTTCCGGATACTGAGCAGATTTCTGCAGTGTTTCCGGCATGTAGAAGAGCACAGGATACGTGAGAGACAAACACAGGGCGCAAACAATATATGGGAGCCAGAGGGAATGTCGCAATGTACCATACGCAATCGGAGGCCCAATGAGGTCTGTGATTAAGACCGCTGAAAAAACACGATAAAATGTGTTGCTCCTGTGCTGCCTGTTAGCATCCCGTAGGGGTATCTCGCATCTCGAGAGGTAGATAACGGGATAACTAGATCTTGCCTGTTTGTTTCACTGGACAGATCCGACGCCATTGTCAAGCACATCGCAATCGCTATGGCAGGACCACCACCTATAAGACGAAACAGCGAAGAAACCCAAACCACTTCTATGGGAACACGGTCCCACAGATAGCCTAACATAAATGAAGTTTTTATCAGCATTAACTTAGCCTCATAGAATAATGTAATAATAAAAGGCAGTTGAAGCAGAGATTCCTCACAGGTGAAGTATATCCAAACCATCGCGCAAATGGTTCCAAAAACCGCCAGGCCGAAAGCAAGACGCCGACCGTTTCGATCAGCATTGCTACCAAAGACGGTACCGAAAAGTATTACTGTTTGCGTGGAGTATGAGCAGCGAGAAAGATGGGTTCAAGACAGATAGTAAATCTCACTTGGGAGGCTGTCGAAGAAGCTCAGCAGCCCTCGAATATGCGCCAACCGCACCTGGATTGGCTCGATCTTGCACATGCTCTCGTCGATCTGCCCGCCAGGGAGTTCATGATGGTAATGTTTGTTGCAGATAGCATTCTCTAGAAGGCGTATTGTGGGGGCTCTCTGAACGCTCTCCTCCAGCTCCAAAAATATAGCCAAAAGATACACAAACACTATCGTTGGCGGCTGCTGGATAAACCGCTGGACGCGTCCTCGGACGGCGTGCAAGGACGGAGGAAACTGCATGGTGTGGGTGAAGCAAGAAAGCGATCAGAGCATGATGAGCGACGCAGAAGAGAGGGTTGAAGAGATGGAGGTGTAAATTCGCTGGTGCCCTCTGTCTTGTTTTTGTTGTCACAAGGCTTCCTCCCACCGTTCCCTGCGGCTGATGGATTTACATTTTGACTGGTTAGTAGCAAGTTGGTGAGCTGTACGGATTAGGCACCCATGCACTGCAGCCCGGGTTAAAGCCACCGCTCTTTTCTGGGGTATTGATGGTTATGTATTAGGCGTAACGCAGATATACGACGTTAACCAGAGGAGTATGTACAAAATTCAACATGAACAATTACTACGATTATAATATAGTCAACCTCCAACTATTTCGGGCATTTTTTGTTGCTTTTTTTTTTAACTTTTTCTTATATTTCCGTGTAACAAACACAGTTGGGGATAATGCATTATCACCAATATTTTAATATTTACTACGTAGTAAAATTCATCCATAATGCCGGGTATATAATTTAGTTGTTGCTAGGCTTCGTTCTTCTTCCTCCACTTATCGGCTCCAATAAAACACAAGGCTATCAAACAGTTCCGATGGGTCTTTACCATCGGGTATTTGGCCATCAAAACGAGATCGAAGATACACCAGAGCTTCATCTCGCAATTGGCTGGCTTCCTTGCTAGAGGGATCAAGGACCTGTGAGAGTCTCCATTTTGCTCTAGCCACGAAGGTTAAAGAGTTCAAATTCTGGGTGTTGATGGGACGTTCACAAATCTCGAGCGCTTTTCTAAAACAGCGTCTTTGAGCAACTCATTAGCTGGTTTTCTATTTGGATCCATAACAGGAACGTATACACGACAGCACCCTCATTTCTGAGGAAGTGGTAGTACTTACTCGGCCCCTTTTAAATCCCGACCCGGAAACTCGGGCAGACAAAATATGCTTCCGAGCTTATGCCAGGAGTCCGACGTGGTAAGATGATCTGGGCCCAGATCTTCGATATAGGTATGCAGCACTTCTTTATGCAAGGCAAGAGCTTCGTCGTACTTCTGCAGTCGCAAGAGCAAATTTCCCATGGTGTATTTAGCTCCTTCTGCATTTTTGTTGGGTTGTTTAAGTGCCCGCCTAAGTGTGGGTTCTGCTTTTGCTAAGTCTCCGCTCCATAAGTAACAAGAACCCAAGTTTTGCGTTAGGTTGCCAATACTGCACTGTTCTTGCATGCCCATTTTTACGCAGTGCGCAATTGCTCGCTTATGGTACATTTCGGACTCCGCATACTTTTCCACGGCAAGATGGACGATGCCCTGGTTGGACAGGATTCTGACGTAGAGGGTTGAGTTGAGCAAACCCGGGTCCGTTTTAATGGCTTCGTCCATATGATGGCTTGCCAGCTGCACCGTCTCTAGCGCGTCGTGAGACCGGTTTTCTTCCTGGCACAACCGAGCGTGATAGAAATATAACCGCGAGAGAAGATGGTGATCGGGGTTCGTGATCTTCTTCACTAGCGCTTGCGCTTTTCGAAAGGCTTGTTCCCCAACACCATATTGACCCGATTCAAACCCATAGCTGCAGAAGTTAGTAAAATGACCGGTAACGGGTGCAGAAGTGTGAGATTACGAACTTTAGAAGATCGGCTAGACATCTCAGGAGCATTTCCGACCCACGTTCCGAGATAGTGCCCAAACAGCGAGAGTATACGCTTTCGACGTGACTCAAAGCTCTCTCGATTGCTTTCCACCTCTTGGGCTGCCTCACAGAAGAAAGATCATCTTCTGGTAAAATTTTTTGAATTAACTCAACTGCAAACTGCACGATTTGACCAAATCGCTCGGGTTGTTGACTCAGCTTGCGGAAAGTGGCGGTTTGAAAGAAACGATGAACATTTAAGCCCTCTTCCTTTTCGTTATGGTCTACCAAGGACTGGCTAGTTAGGCCCTCGATGGCATCGAGCACGCGGAGCGGGTCTCGCATGAATTCTCCAAAAGGGTGGCTGACGTTCGGTGAATGGAATAGCTCTGTTGGTATCGAATCGGGGTCAAATAGTGCCAGAGTATGGAGGAGGGTGAGCGAGTCTTCGGATAAAGTGCTCAAAGACATGTTCCACACGTTCACGAGGGTTTTCGGGTAGTTAGGGATCGTATATTGTTCGATCTCCTGGAATCGACTTTGATAAATGGCAGCAAATTGGGCCGGCTGGCATTTTTTATTTCTCATAAATGATGCTGCTTGTCGAAGAGCAAGTGGCAACCCCCCAAACTGTTGCACAAGTTTCTTAGCTGCTAGCATATCGTCTTTGCTCAAACGAAATTTTTCGTCAAGTAGTGATAGCAGAAACTTGGTCCCTTGTTCTTCATCAAACTCTTTAAGATGCAAGCCGTGTTGAGCGAATCCTTCTTCACGGGTTGCCGGATTGCGACTGGTGATGATGACTGAGCCATATACAGAATTTGGCCAGTAAGTTGACAAAATAGACGGATCATCAGCGTTGTCAAAGACAACGAGGAAGGGAACCGCTGTATGTAGGTTAGCTCACGTGTTCTCAGCAAATATCTCATTCATTCAGAAGGGTTAATTAACTGACACAGATGATTGATCCACTGCAAGACAGCTTCACGAGCATAGGTTTCGGAGGTCGTAAATCCCAATGATCTTGCCAAATGGATATATTGAATGTTCAGTTTCGATGCAGCATCCGCATACAGCCACAGAATAACCTTGTAATTTTCATAATGGATATACATATATTCTTTTGCCAGTGAAGATTTCCCACATCCACCAAGCCCATGTATTACCACGCTTCGCATGCTGAGCCCGGAGTTCTTCGCAGAAAAGTGAGAGTCCAATTGTGCCATGTGGGTTCGCTGTCCAAAGAATTGATCGTTTCTGATACAATTCTGAAGGAAACGAAATGGAAACACAACTGCTGGAGGTGCGCTTGGTTTCGCAGCCGATTTTTGAAGAAGATCAAGCATCTGCTGATCTCGATTTTTGGAGGATTTAAACCCCGCGGTGGTAATCTGCAAGTCAAGGTGTCTAGTGTAAAGCTTGATTTTCTCTTCGCATCTTGAAAATCTGTCATGAAGACCAGGGGAGAACAAGACGCGGAAAATATTCACTATGACTCGTTAGCAAATACAAAACTTCCCGACCCGACGAGAGAGAAAATAGTACCGAAGGCTGGCTTTTGAAAATAACGAATTGCCTCGAAGAGGAAAGCTACAAATTCGATGCAGGTTTTTCTGATACAATCGGCAAGTTGGGTGTAATTCTGGGCAGGGAAGAGATTTATCCATTCCTCAAACAGCTGTAAATATGTTGAGAGCGTCTCGAGCATGTCCAAAAGCTTGTCATGCATATCTGCTGATCTACCACAGACCTAAAATTAGGTATTTAATCAGTAACTATCGAGGGGCGCCATATCATAGCCATGTCTAGAAAAGTGTCATACATCCAGGAGGAGTCTCATCCCTCCCCAAATAAACCCTGCGGCCATAGGTCCCTGGCCTACAGCAACGTCCACAGCTCTCCCGAAAGACATAATATGCGTACATATTGGTCCGACACGTTCGATAATGCGATGGAATATGGCACTTTCATATTTGTTCTGCAGCGGGTTGAAAATTCGTTTCATGGCCTCTTGGTCAAAAGTTGAATTAGATTGCACTTGGAGGCAGAAAGCCCTGTCCTTGGGTTTCAATTTCGCCAAGTGGTTCTTTAATGCCTCTTCCCATACATTGCCAACAACGGGCAACCCTTGAGTCGGTTGGGCATTGGTGACGAGCAGATTTGTAGCATCTGCGATAGCAGTCGGCTTTGCTTTGCGATTTTGGACGACCTGTGAAAATCGGTTTGTTGACGGAGTTACAGAGGGGGTCCCTATGAGCGTTGAGCCCGTAGAGAGAGATGTTCTCCCTCGTGCAGGCCGGGGAGGCCGGTTCTGTGACGCGGTAGAAAGTGTTCCTACCAGCGTTGAGCTGGCAGACAAATTTGCTGCTGTAGCCGACATGGTAACGACCTGGATATCCAGGTGCATAGAATCGTGAAGAACACATCATGCGGGTATTTGTGAGGAAGATGCATCGAATATTTGACTGCTGTGAGTTAGCTGCCTTATCAAAGCCTTCCGCAAGTTTGAGGATGTGGCATCCACATAGAAGCTAGCCGCACCCTCCAGCAGCTATATTTTTTCCGAATGTGGAAGTACGTCATCCTGGCAGAAGTATGAGGTCTGCTTCTTGGTTGGCTTCCTGAGTTTCCCGCAAGGCGGCTTTGTGCACAAACAACCCTAACTACGCAGTAGAAGCCTCAACTTGCGCCTCCAGTTGAACTAACACACCGAGCAAAAGTAAAATATGCCATGTTGAACGCAGTGGGTGCCTTTGGAAATTTTTGAGACAAACCTGGTTTTGCAGGGCTACCCCATTGGTGAGATCCTCGTATCACTAGTGCGCCCGAGTGCAAATAACACCCGGGGTGGCGCCCTGCGAAAACGCATGCTGCCCCAGAACTAATATATTAACTTATCAGACAATTATGCAGCCCCCACCACATTAGCTGAATGCCTCCGATCCCTGAGTGGGGATGAGAGCGGGGAAGAGGGCATGAGGCTCAGTGAGGCTACGCAGTACGTTTGATAAAGGCGAATGTCTAACCCCCCTTTAGAAACCACGCGAACAGAGATAGTATCTCCCAATTCTCATAAAAGTCCATTTAACAAGTCATCCTAAGCCAAAGCAAGAAGCACGTTTAAGCCATGTCGGTTCCTGCTCGTCGGGCCATCACCGGTCTTCGGTACGTAGGCTCTAATAGTAGAGTTGCTCCTACGTCAGCATCACGGTATGGATACCACTGACTTGATTGTAGGAATCCCCATGTCCGATCCATCGGAGCACTCGCACAACCAGTGAAAGAGCAGCCTTGGAAAGCGTTTTGGCCTTTGAACGCCGAGAAATATTCCGCAGCAGAGAAAGATAAAATGCCGTGGTTGACATGGAAACCTGACCCGAACAAGCCGACTGACCGTCCCTGGAGGAAATGGATGTTGGAAAATCAGACCACTGTCGTGAGACGAGGTGCTTGGTAAATGGAGAAATTCGGATGGATTTGAATTTTATTTTATTTTATTTTTTTTGGGGGGGGAGGGACGGGAATTCAGTATGTCAAACGAACCCGGATCTTGGAAGCCTCTGGTAGTTATATAGTTGTTGAAACTGAATGGATCCAGACTGGAAATATGGACATAGGATAAATTGGATAGTAATGATCACGACCTTGAAATATCAAAGTTATCAATTTACCACGCTTCAACTATGCTTCTGAGTTATGTAGTATTAGTGTAGTATGAGCGCGACTCCTGCAAATCTGCCACCGTCACCGACATGAACTAGAAGTTCAAGTGGCCTACCGTTTGAACCCTTCCCCCAGACCCGAGGAACGAATATCCTTTAGGCTGTAAAGTAATGAATCCCCAGGCAAATATAATATATGAGCGCAAATGAATGGAGGAAGAAACTGTGTTTAAAGCACAGTTTGTGTGTTGAATACCTACAGGCTAAGTTACCCAGATGCAATCTTCTCTTCAGTATCCAAACCAAAATTCGAAATCGAAACTGATGGTGTACGTCCCACGAGCAACTCACTCATCACCTTCCCACTCCCCGGTCCGAGCGTAATACCGTCACTGTTGTGGCCAGTATTGATGTATAATCCTCCTATCAATGGCGAACCATGGTGTCTGAAAGAATTAAAAGAAGCTTCGGATTTGAGTGTAGGCTTAGAATCGCCCAGCATTTCCCAATCGACTTTGGTAATGGTTGGTATGTTAGGGACGGCCAACGGGCGGTAGCAACGACCGGCTTTAACAATTTCGAGTTCCTCATTATCCTCCATGCGAAGATATTCGCGAGACATCTTCAACATGGCTTCAATTTCGTCGGGTTGGCCCTGAACCTCCTCAGCAAGCTCTGGTAAACGTTCCGGTTTCGCACCCCAACCTCCGATATATAAGTAGCCACCCAGGAAGGAAGTGATATCCAAACGATTAGGGCCATTGATCACATTGTTGAGGAAGACTTGATTGACACCGAGTTCGTCGTCTGTGGGTTTCCAACGCGGATTTCGAACAAGGACATGGTTCCCTGCGGAGTTTGTGCTATTCATTCGTAAATTCAACCGGCTAGCAGGAAATAGTTGTGAGATTACCCGAGGGGACCAGGGACCAGCTGCAATCACAACGGCTTTGCAAGCGATGGTATGGGTGGTAAGTGAATCATCCCTTGTTTGGACAGTAACACTCGTGAAGCTCTGAGCTGCATCATCTCGTTGCACAGACGTGACTGCTGAATTCAGAAGAAATCGTATGCCGAGCATTTCACACTGATGGCGTAAAAACCGACAGAATCGTTCAGGGTCACTTTTTTGTTGTTAACAAGCGCACAATGATGAAGGGGTTTCGAGCAGAAAGAACTTACAGATGAGCTGCACGAGGGGCTTCAGCTAGCGACTGCACATTCCAGTCATTCGAAGGGTTAATCCAAGGTGGAAGATCTGAGGTGGTCTTATTTACTGGGGCTGATGGGCCCCAGTTGTCTGGCGGTGACGGGTTTCCAGTAAAGTTCTTTGGAGACACGCGGAAGATCCCCAAGTCACTGAATTTATACACCTCTCTACCGTTGTGCTTGGATGCCAATTCCTTATGGAGTTTGTAGGAAAAAGCCCCCAGGGGTGCAGTCTGAGAGCTAAAGCCAAAATCGCCCAGACCGCCCGTAGCTTCACCTGATGCACCACTGCAGATGTCATGAGAAGAGTCAATAATCACGATATCCGGTACAGAAGGGGGCATGTATGAAACTGTTTCATTCAGAGCATGTGCTAAATAGTAGGCTGTGGAAAGGCCTATTACACCAGCCCCGATGATGACTGTTGTCTCCGGAGATGGTATTGCAGGCGGACTGGACGATATAAACTCTTGAGGTGGTGTAAACCAACGAGGTATACAGGACAGAACCCGTTGTAGATATCGTGATAAGTCCATATTGATTGCAGTCTAGCTGGTACCTGATTCGGATGCTGCTGCGATTGTGGAAGGAAACTGATGCCACCAGCAAAGTTTGCTGTTGACCTTGCAGTGTCAGATGTTCAGTTCAGTCACCAAGCATTCATTGTTGGCTTTTTGCTGTGGCTTTTCCCTGCGATGCAGGCGAATGAATAAATAACAGGGAAATGGCGGTGGGATCTAGAAGTCATGGACCTTGCATATCTGTGGAAGAACCCGACCTAAAAATAATAGAATCTTTCCTCTCTTATAATCGTCAATTAATATTTTACGGGCTTGAAGATAAATGAGTTGGCTGTGAGAGTCAAATATTTTAAATACTAAATTAATGCTCTTTTTACCCTCTCAAACTTTATTATAATAATTTCACAAATACTACTATGGAGTATTCAGAATTATTACCTGAACCAGTGTATTTTACCTTTTATCTTGTTCTTTCTGTTTTTATTGTAGTTACTGACTCAACAATACTTCGTACAGCACTTTGTCATTGCAATATAATGTTTCCAGAGCGTTCTGGGTGCGTTTGGTTTTATTGTAGAGATGTGCAAGCAGCCAAGTCAAGTCATGCTGGCTCCGAGACCAGAAAATGAATAGTACCTCTCCAAGGCATTGGCATAGAGAAAAGGATGTAGCAAAGCAGCATTGTGGTAACTATAAGATACTAGAGTGATTCACCGTTGCATGTTCACCACTCTGTACGGAGTAGTTCATTCTCTATTTGACTATTAAAACTCTGTGGACCAGCAAAATTTTCATACTCAAGGCCGCTAGAGGCTCGTGTCTATTGTTGTTCATGGTAAGGAGGAGAGCATTGCCAAGGCTATATTCTACTAATGCATGTGTCTGGTGTGATTGTTGAAGATACTATTACTAAACCTTTAGTTATCTGAAATGATTACTGTAATCAGGGCAAGATAAACGGGCAGTGCGAGCAGCTTAATGACCATAATATAATGTGTTTCTTCTCGGTCCTGAAAAATCATAACGGGCTGAAAGAAGACCTGGACGTGTTTGTTCTATTTAGTTCTTTGTTCCAGACCTAACTGCAAATGCTTCTTGTGCAATGTCGCCTTTTTGAGAAGAAGCTTTACATGATCTTACCTCTTTTTACTACGAATGTGGCCTTTACAGGTTATCTGCAAATAAGTAGTAGTATATACGGAGTACTCTCCTTATGTATATATCTCTGGCTGGGGGCCATGCAGTACAGGACTCGACTGAAAAACACTGAAAATATGAATAAAAATATGCTATCAACTGCTTGCAATGCTCCTTTTAATATTATCTACTAAAAAAGAAAGATATCATTATATCATTGCATCAGGCCAAACACACGGAAAGATATTGAACCTGAGCAACTATTTTTTTTATATACGTCAGAAACAAGATCAAAAAATTGACATCTCCCAGTCCGAGAATAATCAACCCCGCCACTCTATCCTTTTTCATAACACCCATCGCTGTCTCGAACTTTGTGTAAAGTAAAGTATGTATGTACTGTACAAGGGTAGTTTCTAGGTAGTTTCAGGGAATTTAATAACATAATCCCCATGTTACCTTTCTCCGAAAGGTGAGACAACTTAGCATCGCAATCGCTACCTTTTGCTAGCTTTTATTTGGTGGCGGGGGCGCGATTTGACCAGGGTTTCCCGAGAAGCGGGAGAACATTTTCAGATGTCAGACAGAAGACGTAATTTCTGCTGCGACGTAAAAAATAAAAAAGGGATGACGACGGGAAGGGAAAATAAAATAAATAATATTGGGGGAAGGTGGTTGAGTCTATGCTTCTAATAAACCATTCAAGCCTAAATAGTACTTTCTAGTTTGTATTGTGTTGTTTTATTTTATATTTTTTATGAAGCGATGGTTAGTCTGCGATTGCATTTGATGCTTAAGGAGAGAATGCATTGTGTGAGCTTATCAGCATTAGTAGCTAATGTGGGGAATATTTTTCAAATAAATAAGAGGCATAACGGGAATAATCGGTAAATGATTACGCAGTAAGGTCCATAGGGAAAGTGGAAGAAGAGGATGTAGATGTAGAAGCGGACAGAACCTTTTCAACTGAGAATTACTGTGTACATTCTGTCAACCAACTTGGAACCTACTAGTTGTTAGTGTTGATATTGGTAACTAAATCTTATATTGTTGATGCGAGTGAGTTTGACCAGCCAACGCTACGAGGTGCGTTGTTGGTTCGCTGCCATTTTCAACGTGTCATTTTTGGTCTCTGCAACAATGCCTCTTCTTCTTACCTTTCTACTTGCCTCGCTCAAGGGCACTCAGGGCTACAATTCACATTGTTGTAACTATATACATATGTTATGTCCGTGACTGATCAAAGGTATGATGATGACAATGAACGGGCGGGAACGGGAAGCGCACTGTACGCAGTAGATAAACGCCCACACGGATTCGATGCTGACATAGAGATGGGTATATATTTTCTTTTTCTCCAACTTGAAGATTTCTCCTGCTCGTCGGGCGTCAATGTTCAATGGGAGGAATTTGTTGTCTGATGATCATTCCACACATCTGTGTGTTGTCTGTCTGTACCCAAGTGGCGCGTGCATGGGGGGGACTTTTTATTTTTTTAATATTCTCAACGCTGCTCGCGAACTAACTGCGCGGTTGGTCCGGGGGCGGCGGCCAACCCCAAAATCCAATCCAATTAAATCGGGCAAGTTTCAGATTTACCTCCCGTTTGAAGTGCTCCGTTGGGAGTTCTTCATTAATTGACTTCCAATTTTTGGCGGTGATCAAGCGGTAAACAGAAAAAAACAGAAAGTATTTTCAAGCATATTCTTTCCCCCCCAACAGCGGGGGTTTATTAATTTGGTTAGTTGTTGTATTGTTGACTTGCGTGGCAACTAGGTTGGGAGGCGAAGACATCAAAAACCCAAATGAGAGACGTCTTTGATGAAGGAAAGAACATCTTTTTATTTTATTTTAGCAAACCGAGATGAGAAATGTTGGGCTGTACGAAAGTTGACAGTGGTGAATGCTGATGCCTGTTTTTATAAGGAATATGTGCTGCTTGCTTGATTTAAAAAAAAATTCAATTGACAGTAAGCTTTTCTTTTTGGTTGCAGTGCTGGGTTATTATTAATACAGCTGCTTGTGGAAGAATTTGGAAGTTGAGAGGATCGAAATCGTATTTTTAGACGAGATGGATCCCAGTGGGTCGCTATCAAGGTTGTTTCACATCTCACTGCTCAGCCCTTTTTCTTTATTTCTTTTTTTTTTTTTCCCTCTCTCATCTTGTGCTTCCAGATTTTTCTAGTCTGCATCCATGGATGTTATGGGAGTTCATCAATTGTTAGAAATTTTATTTTATTTTATAAACTGAGTGGGAGAAGTACTGAAGTCGCGGTATTAGATTCCATTGATGGGTGCAGATTATAGATTGCAATTGATTCAATAATTCAATAAGAATAAAAACAAGAATCTTTGTATGTAATATCCGCAGTATGCAGTATGCAGTGTGCACTAAATGCTCGATGTACTGGAACTGGGCCTGGGATTGTGAGACTCTTTTCATCTTTTGAAGTGGCGTCCCATTGCATAATTTACAGCATTAAATTGCTCTGTACGGAGCACACTTTTTTTTTCTATTTTTATTTCTATATTTTTTTATTTCATACCCACAACCGTAAAAAGATGTCGAAGGCGAAAATGCAGAGCTGTTTGTTTTCCTGCTTTTTCACATTTAGCAACAACGCGATGGAAGTGGCGAATAATCCAGCATAAAACAAGCGGTTAGTTAGTTTGCAACTTGCAAGGGATCAAGGAAAGGAAAAGAAAATGGATTTTACGCATTGCGCATTTCCCGTTCGAAGAGAAGAAGGTTGTTGGGATTTGTTTGAAATGATAGGAGGAAGGAAGGGATGCCAAGGTTTGAAACTGAAACAAGATTTTCTCACTCCCGCGAAGTTGGCCCCAACCACCACTTCGTTGATTCGCGTTATTTTACCAGGGCGGCTGGTGAGGGCGCGTGCTTCCAATTTATTAGTATTTTCTTCTTTTCTATGGAATTTTTTAGGCATGAATATCTAACTGTGACTGAAGAGGGCGATTTTTGTGAGCCATATGAATGTGCTTTGAAATATTATTCCGGTACATGAAATGGTGCAAGAACAATCTGATTTTCCTTATTAGGAAAAATTCGCGTTGTACAGTACAGTACTGTACTGTGTACGGAGTACAGACATGCGTATGGTAAAAAATACCTTACAATAAAGCCCATACTGCGTAATCTTTGGTATTCTTTTTCCTCGGTATGATCAAAACATGGGGGGTAGGCAGACCCAAGTTGTGTGGGCTCACAGTACACAATACGTTCAGGGGGGGATCCAGGCCATTTGATGTGGATCTATGACGGAACCCAAGGGTACCAGCCTCTGAGGGCTTATTGGTTAATCATGTGACCCAGATTCTGAGCTGTGAGTGGACAACCCGAAGCCCTTTTGGCCTCGATTCAAGGATTGAGTTGAGTTGCTTATTGCTAGATGATTGGCGGACAGGCATTTGGTCCCTGGCACATTACCTCAGCCAACCAGGTTCCGCGCCCTGGACAAGACCCGTGGTAACATTTGAAAAGGTAAATACATACAATCAATACAAACAAACATGGATTCGATATTACTACTGTACGCAGTACATACATAGTATTACATGCATAACACAACAAGAAATGCAACATTACTGCGTAGATGCATTATTATTGTAAGCTGTATGGAGTATAATCTGTACTGTACCGGAACATTACAGGACATTACCAGGATCGTCATCATTGCATGCTCATTGCTCCCGCTGGTGGTCTCTCTTCTGGTAATATATATATATATAGAAGTAGTTGTATGAATACATCGTAGAGCGGATATGAGGATAGCAAATGTAGATAATATTAACGGTCATTGGAACGAAGGCTTTCCGCAACGACCGCGGGGAGCTGAAATATGGGCAGAGCAGATAGCAGCTGAACATTCTTTTGCTGTGCAGTACTCCGCAGATATGCTTGGCTATGGCGGATGCTACCTCTCAGCCTGTAACAAATAATTGGTAGGGAGAGAAATAACCTTGTTTTTTATGATACACGCCTGGATTCGGTACTGCTAAGCCAACTACCCTACCCTACCGGCCAAGGAATCACAGGAAGAAACTCGACGTTCCCTTGTCCGCCAGTTTCCTTGTTCTCTCTCTCTCCACCGCCCGCCGTTGTCTGTCTGTGTCTGTCTGTTCTGTCTGTTCTGTTGTTCTGCCGCTGTCTGTCGGGGCCTGACTCTGGTTTTTTTTGTCATTCTCCTTTTTTTTTTTACCTTCTTTTTTTTTTTTCCGCTCCAGCAGTTTTTGCTTGGGTTGGGGTGCCTCCACGTCTGTTCGCTGTCAGAGCCAACTTTTTTGTCGCCTTGCCTGCCAACCTTCTCTCTCTCGCTCGCTCTCCCTTGCTTTTTTTTTTTTTTTTTCTTTCTTTCTTTCTTCTTGTGTGTGATAAACGAGCGAAGGGGAGGCTTCGAGTTGCGGTTACTCAGCCAATAGTGCC
>LGUA01000401.1:0-18275 GCA_001660665.1 Emergomyces africanus
ATTAACATCCCCTCCCCACCTGGCCCCCCCCCCCCCCTCAAAAAAAAAAACCTTGACGCCTGAGTTGCCAGTTGGAGAAACAGAAGAAATGTGATGCATCGAAGGGAATGCATACCGCACACCTAGCAAATGGAATCTAATAATGTACAGGAATGTGCTAGTCGCCTGCTAGCCCGATATTAGAACCCATAGAAGGAAGAAAATCTGAAGGTTTGCGCGTTAGTATATATACAGTTCATGCTAGTGAAAATATTGGAGAGATGGGACTAGCAAATACCATCAAAACACCAAACATCTTAGCAACCAACCACCGATTGCCCGAAACACGAGACCAATATTTCAACAGCTCCCTATGAGCCCCTTCAACATTATCCACCACATCCTCCGTATTTGCATCGATGCGCTGGATCATCTCAGACTGCTCGCTGACCATCGACGCCAACTGGCCGAAGATCCCGCCAAGCTCGTTTATCGTGCGCTCGATGGCTTCTATGGCTTCGCCGCGTGCTTGAATGTACGAGTTTGAAGACTGAGCTTCTTCCATCATTAGCAGTTGTTGGTCGGATTGGGTTCCACCGCTGCGGCCGAGGGCGAAAGGGCTGGCGGAGGAGGAGGAGGGCGGTTCCAGGCTGAGGAGGTCGGAGGAGCTGGGTTGTTGGAAACCGGGAGGTGCGGGGCTTCGGCTCCGTGGAGCGCTGTAGAGGGGGGAATCGGAGCGTTGGGGGTCCAGGGCAGATTGGGATTTGGAGGAGACAGAGGAGACGAAGTTTTCTGTTCGGGAGCGTGAGGCGCGGATGTTTTGGGTGCGGACTTCGAGGACTTCTTTGAAGTTTGCGCGACGTCGGCGAGTTTACCTTGGAGCATTACCACGACCTTGGATACACAATTTAGCTAGCTACCTTGAAACAACAAAGTATGTGAAACTGGATAACTTACATTATCGTTATGTTCGCCCTCCTGGTCTGTTTTACTCCGTGAAGATTTCGGATGTTGGGCGAGCGTGAGAGATTGTAGAGATGCGATTTGGGAGTTGAGCGAGGCGAGGTCTTGCTTGATAACATAGGTGAGTTCCGAAATTTCGACAGGTCGATCATCGAAGAGGGTTTTGCGCTTAGCCACTAACATGGAAGCAATCAGCAAAAGGTATTCTAGTGATTGCGGAGTTCATCCAGTATATCCCAATGACCCAGCAAGCACAATTTCGGTACGAGAAAAGCAGAAAAAACTTACGCATGGCCAGCCTCTGCAATTTTGCCGTTGTTCCCGAAATCCCTCTCCCAATCTCCACAGCCCGTCTCGCAAATTCCGACCGAGCCACTTTTTTCCCTCCTGCTGCTGTTCCATTAGGAGGGGAACCACTTGCAGCTCTCCGTTGGGCATCTGATAGTAAAAACTGACGCTGGGGCCCGGCTTTTGAGGAGGCAAGACGTTTTCGAGCCTGTGCGAGAATGGACTGGAATTCCGGGGTCCGATCCTGAACGGATGTCGCAACCGTCATGGTGGAAAGGAGCTCGATACTAGTATAAGGGAAAAGACAGGGGTAATGGTTGGTCAAGAGCGTAAGGATGGATACGAAATTCTCATGTCAGGGATACGGAGGATGAGAGTATCAATGGCGGTAAATACGGTGACGATGGGATATATCGCGGGTGAGATCGAACTGCGCAATAGGGGTTTACACTGAAGATAACATGCCTCCCGTGATTCTCATGTGGTTGGGTTGATTCCTTCCTCCTATTTATTATTCGTAGGGGGAGAAGAAAGGCAAATCCGTATCTAATAACTCTGATAGCAGGGGTTTGTTTTATTCAAGTGGTCGACATCCGAAGGATATCATCAACAACTTGAAGCTGGTTATGAGTACGGAGCAGATATGGATGGAAGATGGATGGTTGATCTGGCAAGAACACGGGGTCACGGGACGTTATCGGAGTAATATTTTGCCGATACCGATAAAATATCATGATACGCCGCACTCCGTAGATTTTATGTTGGTAGTATTTTTTGTTAGAGCTCTGTACGGAGTACTCCGTACTCCGTACGGAGTACTGAAATAGTTTCTAACCCTGTTGGAATCCACTCTCGCCCACTGACGAGCCACCTGCCGCGTTTTGGCCCTTTTGCAGTGTTGGAAGTCACCCAAGGGCGAATTGTCAGTGAAGGATTACCGTGGGGCGTACTAAAAATAGCCCCCTAGTGTGTGGCCCGACTCGCATTCCGACTCTCTCGTCCAATCCTCGGCCCTGATCTGCGGTTAGTTAGCCGAGTTAGGCTTAGTCCTGACCAACCCGGCCCGAAATAACGTGACATCTGGCGGCTGAATAATAACCCTAACCTTGACTTGGAAGTCTCTCCTGAGTTTTGGCGGAGACTTCTTCTTCCTTGTAGCATCTATTTGATTATACATATTGGCCTTAATGGCCTCTTTCATCCTCAACGCCTCATTTTCCTTTTGAGCCGTCTACCTTTTAGCTGTTTACTTACATGTTTTGTACTTCGTGACCCTTTTATTCTTTTGGGTTGGCAAGACCAACTTGATTTTTCTTGTTTTTCTCTTCGATCTATCTTTGTTCTTTGTTGAATTATTATTATTTTCGATCTAACATTATCGCCCTTCCCGCCCTAGAGAAGATAATATGAACTACATGTTTTGGGGGCCCTGATTCGAACACAACATGGTCGGAGCAACAAAAGGCGTTGGTGGCATTCAATGGGAATTTCCGTATTTAGAGCCTAGAGATTGATTGTGACTAGGAAACTTCTTTACTCGCTGAAAAATGGCCTGTATGTGTTCATTTACGTGTACTGTACGGAGTACTGTACTGTACATACTACATACTAGATCAGTATGCCATATTGATTTCCAGCTTCAAGGCACTCGTACGGGCTTAGCATCGAAACATATAAACCGTGGCATAAACCCGCTGCCAACTTAAAAACTGTCATTTACAAGATATCAATAAGCTGCTTATGGACTGTCCAGGTCCAATGCACAAAACAGAAAACGATGCGCAGGTGACCCCAAAACGAAACACACCAACCAGCAATCTACATCCCCCATCACCAAACTTCTCCTTGAGGCCTTAGGCGAAGTTAATATCTACAAAATGCCACTGCTGTTTTTAAATAGTGTTTGCTAGAGAGGGCTGTTGACCACCGACCATGGCAAAAATGAGAGAGAGCCGCTGTAGCGCTGAGATACCTCGAACTCTCCAAGTCGGTTGCTCAAAAGCTTCAATATTCATCAAGGTTTTTTGTTTCGTTGCCAGCACCCCACAGTTCCATGGAAATTAATGGCAAGAGGTAACAATATATGTACTCATTTGCATCAACTGGGAGCAGCAGCACAGCCATGATTGAGGGTATCCAATGGGCTAACCAATTTCGAGTAGGTACCAGCTCTGCTACAGGTCCGTGTGGCGTATACAATCATGGACAGGTTACGCCAGAAGAGGCGAGAAAGATATACTCCGAAGAAATTTTACTAAGCCATACTCCTAGGCATTCCTAGGCATACCTTAGCTTTGCGCTTGGGCAACACTGTACTCCCCCAACAATTCGATGTTTTCAACAAGGCTGACTACGCTCTCTGGGTATCACCTATGCTTCTCGAATCGACATTATCGGGAACTTCGAACGCCATTACTATCATTAGCAGTGCCTGGCCCCGTTTTTCATGGTGCGGTGTATTCAGCGCTGGAAAAAGGTGACTTCGGAAATTAGTTTAAGGGTTCTGTAGGTGTGTACGCAGTAACTACGGAGTACTACGCAGTAGTGCTAGTATTAGTCTCCAGAAGGCGAAAACGACGATATACGCGTATTAGTCTTTGAGAACCTCCTGCTGTAGCCAACTTAAAGTTAAGCTTTTTGAGATTAAACCCAGTTAGCCTCGGGGAAAGAAGAAAGGGTCATCTACTGTGTAGGCGAAGCTCATCCAGCCACAAGTCCATCCTCGTGCTTCGCATTCAATGCAGTTGGGCGATAGCTGTGTAAGTTAATCAGGCAGAAATACACCCTCTTCCGCTGTCTTGTGGCCTCACTTCTGTTGATTGTAAATGCTAGTTGCAGTAAATACTATCAGAGCCATATGCGAGATTTTTATCGATTGCTTGATCCCGAAGCGCGTTTAAATATCTCGTATTTCGTATCGCGTATTAAATTTCTCCCGGGGAGCTAATTAGCTGCCCAACCCCCAACACCCCCCCCTGGCTGCGCTTGGCCACTACGACACCACAACAGCAGCGCAACCTTCCCGAGACAGGGATGACTGGGGTGACCCAGGCTCAAACAGCAGAGTACTGCGTATATTTATTGAGACAGCAGGTTCATATGGGTCGTATATAGCCAACCGTATCTGCCTGGCAAGGTGTCCATCTAGTAGCTCGTATGGGTTCAGGCCACTCGCAAGCGAGACCTAAACGAAATTCTACCTAATGCGGCTAGTCCGCCATGGCCTGCCAATGTTGATCCCAGATACTACTAGTATCTATGATCGAATGCTATCACGATAGGAGTAGTATATAATTCTATTGAAAAGTAGCTATGGGACAGTTTTTCTGGATTCATCCTCTGTATTCAGAGAATTCATTTTGTGTAAATACCGCTGTCCAAATCCACCTGTTGTCAGTCATATTTCTGACAGGCTACTTCTTCAATTTTCTTCTGCTAATTAGTACTACTAATCATTTTCTTTGATAACTGAGTCCTTTCATTTTTGTTTATTTAATTCAATTTGTTGTACTTTTCTTGGTGATTAATAACACCGTTGTGATGGGTGGACCTGGTACTGGTACGTCTCAATTCGCCCTGGCGGATAGAAAACCCTCGTCCGACATCAAAAATCAATACTGATTGGAGTTCAGAGGGCTTTAGTTACTTCCAGTACAAGCCAGTAAAGGGGGTTTCGGCCGTCTTCGCGTTTCTTTGGCTTGTTTCAGGTTTTCTGCATCTATGGCAGAACAATATGTATGAGGACCCCGTCTGCCTCCGGACAATTCTTCAAAACCTGCCTCAGCTTTCTGACCCTTCATTACATAGGAGATATAAAACGTGGCGGATGGGCGTTTTACTTCCCTGGGTTTCGATGATATTCGTCGTCGGCTATATCATTCGTGAAGTAGCAGCTCATGGCCTCTACGGAAATCTTGACCTGTTCATCGCGACATCATGCTTCTTATTTTGTGCCCCGTAAGTCGATCCCTCCCACCGCTGTACTTTTTGCTCCAAAGACGGTGGATGGACAGAATAAAATTGGGCCGGCTTTATTAACTGACTTCCATAGTCCCATATTTCTCGCCATTAACTCCATCGTCTTCGGACGCGTATTGTATTACGTTCCCTGGCTCTCGCCTATGCATCCAGGGCGCGTGATATCAACTTTCCTTGGATGTGATGTTCTCATTGAAATCCTGGCCTCCTCTGGAGCATCAATAGGCTCAAATCACAACCACTCACCGGCGACACTAAAAATAGGTGGCGACCTAATCAAGGCGTCGATTCTCGCTCAAATCCCGATTTTCGCCTGCTTTGGCATCCTCGTCGCCTTTTTCCACCGCCGCTTACACAACGCCGGCATCCACGATCCAAAAATCTGGAAAGTCCTGATGACCCTCTATTTGTCTTGTGGGTTGATGACTATTCGAAATGTCTTCCGAGCAATAGATACTTTTGAAGGCTGGGGATCTGCAATGGGACACACCGAGGCATATTTCTGGTGTCTTGACGCGGTGCCCATATTCATCATCACTGTTATTATGAATATATTCCCGCCTGCCAGCTGCCTTCCACGGTCTAATGTGATTTACCTAGCCCAGGATGGGAAAACAGAGCGCATTGGCCCAGGCTGGGTCGATGACAGGCACTTTCTCATCACTGTTTTTGACCCATTCGACCTTGCCGGATTGGTGAAGGGAAACGACAGGAAGGTTCCGTTTTGGGAAGAGGATGGGGTCTCGTTGCATGATAATTTGGATGCAGGCCGTCTGGCGGCTTAAAAGGTTCGAAGAAGTTCCGAACAGGTATATATAGAGCATCGCATCGGTTCTTTTTCTTTTTCGCTTGGTTCCCATATATATTATTAGGTCTATTGATTCGGTGAAAGTCACAATCCCGTTTAATATAAATATACCATTGTAGAACGAAAGCCAGCATCCCTTGACAGGGAGCTACAAGGTGTTAACCTTAGCTGGGTTAACCCTCCTGAATAAGGCATGTCAAATGGGCACAGTATGTCAAATGAGATCTAGCAGGATATCATCTAAGAAACCCTAGGCAACATTTAGCAACAGCGTTACAGATTTAGTTGGTGCTTTCACGCTCGTTAGCGGGAGTGGTTGTTAAATATCTGTCTCAGAACATTGCGCGATATTAAACGGCAAATATTTATTTATTCACGGCTCTTTCATGGTTATCTTCATGGATTTAAAGGGTAGAATCACAATATAAAGGGCATTTGTAGATAGGGAAGGACAAAACTATCAACGCAGCCTCAATTCAACGCTTAGGAAAATGCGAAAAGCGCTTCTGCCCCTACTTATATTCTGCTCGCTAAATCAACGAATACTAATCCGCCCACCAGTTCAAATCTCGCCCGAATGTATATATATTTATTTTCTATACCTATTCAAGTAGTCTCTCGCGAGCTCATGCATCGTCCACGGAAATGACGTCTATGCTATGTAATAATCTAATAACCAATATATCTCTCGCACAAGTCCTCTTCTTCAACCCTTTATACAAGTTCAGCAGTTCGAGTGCGCGACAAGCGGGCAATAGTTGTATCCGCTGAAGTTAGCGCAGTAGTGACTGCGCCATCCTTGGTAGAACTCGATTCCGTAAGGTTCCGTTCGCTGGGGAGGATAATCTGCATCCAATTTAAAGGGCGAAAAAAGATAATGGCAAAATTAATATACGGTTCATTTTTTGTCTGAAAAGGGGGGAGAAAGGGACAGAAATAGGAATGAGCAATGGGTGAAGGGTAAACGTATTGGATCATCAGGTAGACAAATAAATACATTTAAACATTATCAAGGGGGATAGTAGAGGGGAAAATCAAAGAGAGAAGGGAAGTTACTAACCGCACGATCAAGTTCATAAGGCAATCCACGGTGTCTACCACGAAGCATCAAGGCACAGATGACCAGTTTCCCCAACACGCTGAATTTGGTAGTTAAGCCACTGTTGATAGACGGATGACTCAAGCTGAGCCCGACGTTTCCACTGTGGTTGTGGGTTGGTAGGTTAGATTGTGTGCGAGCTAGAGAGATATAGCAAAGTGGCAAGGACGAAGATACTTACTATGCCGAGACAGCTTCGAAAAACACGGCGAAGATTGCGAATTCCTACATTGCCTGGCGTTATTATCTTCACTCAACAAGTTGAGGAAGAGAGATTGGGGAGATACTGAAGCAAAACTTACCGGATCCCCCTTGTCTGCCAGCTGCGACCCTTCGGTGATCATAAGAATGAACATTCCCAAAAATACGTACCACAGATCAAATGCTAGCTGTTTTTTCATATGTGCACCAACATAAGAGGCGGTGCTATACGACTCGTCAATTTCGTCACTTTGGGGTTCGTAAAGGCCCAGGGAGTTCTCTTCATAGGTATTTGTTCTGTTAAGGGCAGTTAGTATATCTGATAGCCATAAAAATCACAAGGCGGAGGGCGCCGCTGGGCTGCGTGAGGGTATTTCTTACTTTCGAACACTAATTGCAATCGGGAAAACGGAGATGTACATCATCACTGAAGATTAAATTAGTAAAAATGAGTATCCAAAATCTGAGGCGAGAACTATGGAAATTTCTTTTCTCTTCAAACGTACCCATAAGCATAAACTGTACTGCTGGATGCACCTTAGAGACATTAAAAGTACTCGTCCCCGTCGTGCGAGCTGACGCTGCTTGAAAAACAGCTGCTAGAAACCGATTCCACGAGGATGGAACAGCCAGGACTTCCTCGTTATGCAGGTCTAGGACAAGGAATAGAAGTACATCGATAAAATTCAAAAAGACCAAGCTAAAGAATAACATCCAAGTGGGGCTGGAAGGGAAAAGCAGCGTGTAACATCGACGAGGGTGGTCAAGGAGGAAATTCAACGGCTCACGGATTTCTGAATTTCGAGGGCAGATCTTAAACATGAGCCAGATGATGAAGCGCAACATGCAAGGGTAACCGGTGTTTCCGATGTAGATTAGGAATGTCATGATGAAGATGGGGAAGGTTGCGTTGCGGAAACTTGCCATGGAATTGGGCGTAAGAGTGAATCCAAGATTGTTGTAGGCTGTCATCCCCGAGAAAATTGCCCTAGATGCCACCCAGATATACAGGTTAATTGTCTAGGTTTTTCAACCCGTTGAAGGTTTATGATACCAGGGGGGGGGGGGGGGGTTCGTAGGTACTTACCACCAAGTTGGGCTCTGGCCTACAGATCGAAGGTAGTCCCTGTACTTTCGGTCTGAATTGTGAATCCAAACAATAAGACAAATGGCACCGAATACATGCCAAAACACATAGTAACCTGTTTTTATGTTGAAAAAAAAGAACAACGAAAAAGAAAGAGATTAACAACTTCCTTCAATAAAATGGGAAAAGTGGGCATCCCATACTAAACACTATTTTCGCTAGCAGTTTCAGACTGCGATACTCAATTCCTCCCAGCTCATCTCTTTGTTCATCAGTCAAGTCCAGGAACCTCGAGTTACGCCCGATTGTCGGTTGATAGGATAAATAAGGCATATCTGGGGACACCCTTTCGGCCCTTGACGATGACATGCCTAATGGGTTGGAAGATCTCGATCGAGAACGCTTCCGAGAACTATTCCCGAGAATAAAGGCATTTGAGGCTGCTCTTTCGACAGAGGCAGCGTGTGACAAGAGCTTACCCATAGTGGGCAGTCGTCGACGTTCGTTTTCCCCTGAAGGGCCTGCCATGGGCGGTTCTTCGACGGTTATACTTTTCATCAGATCGTCTATGGTTTTTTTGTAAATTGTTTTTTATTCATCTTGATCAGCTTCTCTCTCGACTCGACCTGGCATATACATGGGGCAAGTAATAAGTAAATATGAGTCTATTAACGCATCTTACCATCATCGACCTCACGAACCGTTTGTCCTATATGACACCAAATCAGTAATTTTGCCTGATATCAATATGGGAGCCACCCATAGAAGTTACAACGGGAAGTATATTCTCACCACTTTCAAACTCTCGCGGACCAGGAATCCGCAATGCCCGTCCACGGGGCTCCGTGTTCGTCTCAGCAGAAAAACTAATATGGGCCGGTGGCGCGCTCCGTTCTGTATTGTTTTTGTCGGGCGAAAGGCTAATTTGATCAATCATCACAGGCTGTGGATGATCCGATGGAGAAAATGGGAGATCTGAGGTAGAGGTGGAAGTGGAAGTGGGAGTGGCTGAATCACCCCGTTCAGTATTACCCTCCTCCCCATCCTTCCCATCCTTCCCATTCTCACTATCTTTACGAACGATATCATTATGATTGCCGTTGTCGTCGTTGTCGTTGGCGTTGTTGGGTATGTTGCTGAGAATTCTGGCTCGTAGCCTGAGACCCTCCGCATCAGAGGGAGCTGTTCTGCTTCTACTACTAATTCCCGGTTCGGGACGAAGAACTCTGATATCTCTCATTCTCGCTGCCGCGAATCTGTCTCGGAAAGTGGTACTATCTCGTCCTCTGGATTCTGCTGATGGCAATCTACTAGAGCGAGGATGATCGAATGAACGCTGACGTGATAATCGGACTATAATTGGAAGATGGTCCAGTCAACCGGTGATCAAGCACACACAGGTTTTAACAAACGGTTAGGCTTCCAAAAACAGCGGCATGGGAGTGAGTTGTCAAGGCTCCCTTTGGAAATTGGAATATTTTACCAATGTCTTTAAATCGAGTTTCAAACCAGTATAGGCGCACGAGCACTACCACTAGGTTTATAACACTCAAATTGCCAATTAAGGGGATGATATATATCACCACTTGCTGGAATGTAAACATTGTATTGACATCAACGCTGATTTTGTTTCACCCCCGATTATTAGCTGTCAATATAAAACCCCAGGCTGAAGACAAAAACGAAAACACAATTCAAGCAAGTTAAAAGAAAAAAGAAAAAATACTACTTACGTATTCAACCCCGTCGTCGTCGCTGCACTGCAGCTGGTGAAAAAAGCATCGATGCAGATATGTTTTTGGTCGGATATATGATAATCACGGCCAGCACATTAAGGAGCAAGATATAGACATCTAGATGCAACAAAACACAAACTGTAAGCAGACTTCCTGGTTGTCCGCATGGCCGAGATGAATACGAAAGGGGAGGATATCTCTACAATGGAGTCGTATAAAATTCAACCGTGGCAACCTCATCGGATGGTATGTGTAAAAAAAAGGGGGAGGACGGGTAAGGGTTCTCCCCGCACGAGCGAGGTGCCAGGAAGATGGCAAACCACGATCGAAATCTTGCAGATTTGAAACTAAGAAATGGACAAGCCAAGCAACCAAGCCAGCAATGAAAGTAATATATTAAAGCCGCATCGAACAGCCAGATCAAAAGATAAAATATGAGCTCAGACCAACAATAATATTGTCAGCCGAAGTGGTGAAATAAGTTTCGGGAGAGGGAGGATGGGATTGAACAAGGGAAAGAAGAGGGAGAAATAGAAAGAAAACCACATCTGATCCTGGTCATGAGGGGGGCGATGGGCCAAGCTAAGGCGCTATTGCGCTGAGCGAAAGCGGGCCCAAGAAAAAGCTGGTCAGCTTTAGCAGTTCAGCCCTGCTCAATTAGTGCAAGGCACTAAACCACCCCATACAGCGTGCTCTGTCAGTTTGATCTGGCCGAGAGCCATAAAATCCAGGTTTCTAACATTGGAGATTAGGGATTGCAAATAGCCGCGTTCGAAAAACCCCAATTGAGTTTCCATTCTGTCCTCTCCTCTCAAAGTCCGGTTCGCCCATATAAATTGCATTAATCACTGGCATGTTAGATATTATCTCCATCAGTTCGTTTCCAGCGACGAACTGCATTAGCAATTCTTCGTTCGCGCCGAACATTCATGGATTTGATCGATGTTCTAGCCTCCGAGGCGAAGCCGAGTCATACTAAGAAATAAATTAAACAACAGAGAAGTAGAGGGGCTCCTTAGAACTGTAATCCGCATTTCAAAATGAATTGGGCCACATGGAGACAAAATAATGGTCGTTTTTTTGCGAGAGATATAAGTAAAAAAAAAAATTGGGTTCGAGGATCTATCAGGCCAGCCAGTTACGCTTCCTAAAATGCCGAAAGAAATGTGGAAAGCTGTCTTGAGAACCTTGGAACCTTGGAACCTTGGAAACTAATTGTTAATTAAGCTTCATAATTCACACCGGAGGTTTAGTTAGTGGCATCTCGAATGAAATGGATACCTTTATCCACAAGCCTCCAATTCTCAGTGAGGAAAATTTGTGGGTTCCACTTTAGGAGCAACCCTCAGGGACCCAAGCCCCTAAAGCCCAGCGAAGCGTTGGACGCGTGTACTTTAATTCCCTCGTTTCATCTGCGGTTGGTGAGTGTTTGTAGTGTATGTACTGTACGGAGTACATACTACATACATCATACATACATACGTTTGCGAAGATATCATGGCGTCCCAGGTGACGTCAGGAGGCGAAGCGTTATCTGACTGTTGGCCGACTCGAATGCAACGTGACCCATTGCATCAGCAAATCGAAATATATCCTCGTACAAGACAAAAAAGATAGCTAACGGTTATTATGGATCAGTTTTAAGGTTGTTTTGCTGTCGTGTGGTCCTTAGGATTTAGGGTTGGGTTACCCGGATGTTGTTGGTCTTGGTTCTGCGTCGTTATCCAGCTGCCACAAATCCAGCTCTCCGCTTCGTTCCACAATTTGTTCAGGGCTGCTTTGTCCGTAGCTGAACGTCAGGCTATGTTTACCAGATTGAAGCTGAATCAGCTTCTAGCTAGTGGGCGTGCTTATCGCGTTTTGTTTCCCCTCTTTGTCCGAGACGAGAAGGGGCTTAGGAGTTGTGGCATTCAAGAACCTCACACTCCCTTCCTGTTCTCTTTGGCTGGCTGGTTACTATCAGCCTGAAAATTTCTCTACGATTACAACCTTCTGTCTTTTCTCACATTATTTGCAAACGACAATGATAACATCTGATGGATTCTCTGAGCCGTTCTCCTATATCTGGATCTTCACGGCTTCAGTAGTGGAAAGCTAAAAATGACTGGGGCTTGCTTAGCACAGTATGCAGTTTCTCCAAAAGGAAACATGAGACTGATTGCGGAAGAGACCAGCGCGGAGAAATACCACGCTTTTATTCAATCTGCACACTTCTAGTCATACGCGGTCAAAACAATCGATAAAGAGGGGAGGGGAGAGTTGAAGGCGGGAAGGGCAGCTCAAACCTCAATTCCAACCGCACCATTATTGAATTTGCGAGATCTTGACAAGTCCTTCTGGCTGATGGCTTCAACCTAGTTCTTCGTATTAGATATTGTTATTTTGTTTCACTGGTTCGTTGCTACATTGAACATGTTATCATGCAGCCATTTTCAGGGTGAACCGCCACATCAGCGGATTTTATATATGCTGTACGGAGTACAGAGTGTCATTGAATGGATCCTGCCTTTGCCAGACAGATTACAATTCGCTGAAAGGTTGCGTCACAGGACGTAAATCAAGCGGAACGGAGTCAAAAAAGCTTTGGCACTTCTACACTCGCATCGCTTGTATCTATTTCGCCCCTGACAATGAGGTAGTGGTATAATCCGCACGACACCGGATATCATTCAAACCATGGTGAGTGCTCAAATGAGCAAACGAACAGAGAAATATGCCTGGCAGATGTGACGGTGCATTTTCTACACTGCAGTCTTATCAAAACGCTAACATATACGAAACTAACGCGAATTATGGTGTCATGTACTCCGTATTGACTATTCCAAATGAATACCTGCTTTTCCAAACCAGACGAGGTATATATGAGAGAGTCACAATCTAGACCCAGATATGGAACCCAAGATCATCACAGGCACTGACTACTAGCGAATTGATTCAGGAAGACGATGTGCTTGCTCATTGTATATGAAGTCACATGGCTTGGGTATTCGATGATGATAAATTAGTATTGTAGAAAAAGAGCAGCTTCCAACATTCGAAACCGAGGAGGCAGTTCTGCAGCAGCGTTAGTACCCTCCATGTATGAGCGGAGTTGCAAATAGTTTCCTGTTTGTCCCTCATGTGCTCTTGGGCCACTCCTTAATCGGTTTCCGCATTAGACTGGCCATTTCCTGCGCGTGAACGGAAGGAGAAAACGACTCTTCATATCATTTAAACTTGACAGAATGAGTGATTAGTATCACTTTCAAGCGAGGATGCTGGTAGACTATGTACTAGTACTAGTAGCTTTGTGGGTTTTTGCATGGGGCGAGTGCAGGAAGGCTGTTGGGGTGAGGAACATGGTGTATATCCTATCCTAGTATTCAAATAAATAAATAAATACATAAATAAAATAAATAATCCAGGAACGTCTGGAGTTCAATCTTTACTAAGAGTACGCAGTAGATGAAGCACAGAGGCTATTCTTGTAACTCTCTGATAGTAGTTACATTATTACATGGATAAAACGCATGGTCCCGAGCAAATAAGCAAATAATTAACTACCAGTACTGAAGCAAAAAATTAAAAATTAAAAATAATAATAATAAAATTACCCTTCACCCAACTACCATGTGCCATTGCTGCCACGTTTTTTACTCTTTGGCTCATCAGTGGCGCCTAGAAAGGGCTCCATAAAAACTTCCATGTAAGCAGCCGCATGATGCCTGCGGCGACTGTCCATCAATTCGTCCAAACCCTACCGGAGCTACGCAGTAAGCTGCAGATACCCGCTCCCGTAACTATAATTATAGCAATTCTTCACCGAGCTAAGGTCTTGTTTTTCTTTTTCGTGTTGTTACCATATTGTGCGAGCAGTAGAGATTCTCTCCATCTCCAGGCCAAGCTATCTAATGAGAAAAGCTCCTAATCACTAATTCTTTGGATCTATACAGTAGCTAACCGGCCAGTGCTCTTTTATTGGTTTTGATATAGGGTTAAAAGTTAAAAATAAATAAATAACAGTAAAAGTTGTTTCTTTTTCGTTTCTTTTCTACTTTGTTTCGTTTCGCCCGTGATTCTTTTGAATTGAACTGGAAGTACTAGTCTGACCCTTTTTTCTTCTTCTTGACAAATCATAAACGATTTCAAAAAGAGCGACGTCAATGGACAAAGATTATCATAGAGATCAAAACTATTTTGATATAGACACACAAAAGGCCACAGGGGTTTACAATTTTTGCGGGCAAACATAGAAGAAGAAGAGGGGGATAAAAAACACAGTGGGAAATAGAGCAGGATTCAGGCAAGAAAAACTTCCTGGGCAAAGAAACTCGAAAAAAAGGAGGGAAAGGTGAGAAAATACAGAGAGAGGTTGGGCAACTTAAATAATACCTGGCCAGAAAACCGGACACAGATGATGGAACAAGGGGAACGACGAAACCACGCCCATCTGGTATTTTTTAAAGCCAAGGAGACCGAAACCGAACCGATAACAAATTAAAGTGGACCCTTCCTTCTTTTTTTGGTAAACAAATGGGAAAATTAAAAGAGAGGCAGAAAGCAAGAAGACAAGCAGACAAGAAGACAAGCAGACAAGAAGACAAGCAGTCCTAATCAAGAGCCAGTCGGCACTGAGAAGGGGGAAGTTCGGAGAAGCAAAACTGGCATGCAGAGGGCTGACCCCTTCTTATATAGCAAGGTTTTACATGATTTGGTCTTGCGTAAGACCGCCCGTCGCATCTGTGCCTTCCATGGCGTCTGCGGAGCCATTGTTCAGGTACTTGACGAAAGTCAGACCGAGAGGACGACCTCCATACTGATACCCTGTGAATTTGTCTGTATGTTATGTCAGCAGGGCTCGTCCAACGGCTATATACGTGCCCATCGAGAACAAGCAATGAACATGGGCAATGCTTACTGATAGCTGTTTCTGCATTTTCAGCAGAGTCAAATTCAACAACTCCAGTGCCTCGGGAGCGGCCGCCGTGGGGCTCATACTGAATCTCAGCCCTTTCAACTTTACCAATTGTTGAAAAGAGGTCCACTAGATCCTCATTGCATGTCGACCAAGGAAGCTGTTTGGATGCGGTTCCTTCTGTTAGCCAAATAATTGGCAAAAAAATATAAAGAATAGAAGGCGAAAACGTACATTGCGGACATATATGGTGGCACTCCTTTCTCCACCGGAAGTTGCAAAATCGGTGAAGGGGTTTGGAGGTACTGATGCACCGCCCTCCACTGCTCCGGCGCTGGAGCCACCACCATAGCTTCCTCCAAATCCACCTCTTCCGCCACCAAACCCACCGCCAAATCCACCACCACGTCCACCACCAAAGCCGCCACCACGTCCACCACCAAAGCCACCACGAGCAGGAACTCCACCAAAGCCGCCGCGTCCAGCGAAACCCGGGCCTGATCCCGCATAGCGGTCCTCACGAACTTCAAGTGTTCGACCCTGCCAATCATATCCGTTGAACTGCTGGATAGCATTTCGAGCATCATCTGCACTTTCAAATGCGACAATCCCGGAACCTTTCGGGCGACCACTAGGGTCAACGTGCACATCGGCGCGGACAACAGCACCTTGTTGTGCTGTAAATGGGTATTGGTCAATGCAAAACCCCTTGAAGCACACAAATATTACGTAATACAAAAATCCAATTGAGGGTTTGCAAATAGCTTGGGACTTACCAGCTTGGCGGAATAGATCTTTCAGGTCTTGCCAGCCTACATTGAATGGAAGCTAAAAATAGAAAGTTAATGGCTCAAGGCTCAGTGAGTACGGTGGGAAACCGAAGTGGGTTATGGGGTAACAGAGGTATTGGGGATGAAAACAGAGGAGGGAAAGGAGGGAAGGAAGGGAAGGGCCAAGAAGATGTGTTATGTGGGTAACAAACGTTGGAAACATAGATTTGACGACCACCAGTACCAGGACCAGAGGCATAGCCGCCATAGCCTCCACGTCCAGCGCCTCCGAAATCTCCACGGGCAGGTGGGCCAGTAAAACGGGGTTCAGCCTCACGATCCTATATACAGTTCAGAGCAGATGATGCAGTGTCAGTTCCAAGAAAGAGCCGTAGGGTGCCATAATATAGAAATGGGCCTAGTAGTTCCCTACCTCGCGAACATAAACAAGTCTTCCCATGAGGTTTTGGTTACTGAGCGTTGCTACAGCATTTTGAGCTTGCTCCCTCGTTGCGTATTCCACAATCCTGTAATTCCAATAGTTAGATCGATTTGCAAAATCCTAACAAACCACATCCAAGACGCCCCTCCAACATCTCGAGGAATGTTTACTTACCCGCAGCCCTACATTAACCAGATCGCCACGCCCCAACCCGTCAATCCAACGTCCATCAAAATAACCATAAAGAAACCAGGAAACCAGCCACAGCTACACGTTGACGCCCACCTTCGACATTCCATTGGGAAGTAGTAAGACATCGGCATAAAGGACCTCTCCAGCTAAAAGATCAAAAATGCACCCTCACAGTTAGCCTCGTTTCTTTCCCCCCTGTCCCTGGCAAGGCAGCCTTTGCCGTAAAGACCAGCTTACCCTGTCTCATAAAATCTTTAAGGTGATGCCACTTGACATCGTATGACAAATTTCCAACATAGACCCGGCGGTCTTGTTGGGAAGATTCGCGCACTGATTGCATCATTTGTTCCTTGGCAAAAGAACGATCTTCGAAAGAGCGAACAGAAGGACCACGTCCACCGTATCCAGAGCCTGAATGTCCGCCAGAAGCACCAGCTGCACCACTCACAGGAGATCTCGATCGACGATCGTTGCGACGGTAGTCTTCCCGACTACGGGAGCGACTGCGAGGTGAATAGGAACGACGACCGCGACGAGGACTACGGGAACGACGACGTGGAGAACGGGACCTCTCGCGCTGCAAGTAATTAGCCATCACACAGGCATTCGAAGCCAATTAAGCGAGTGAAGGACGATGGTTGGTGAAGAGAGAGGTAAGGCGAGATGGAAATGGGGGTGCAAGGGGGTAGAGTATTCACTACAGATGGAGCCGGGGAAATGAAGGTTGGGTGCGGAGGTATTGAAGGGGCAGACCACGTGGTAATTCAGAAAGTGGGGGGAGGGAGCGGAGAAACGGGGCGGGGAGGGACAACAAGCCACAGCGGAGAGCAAGAAGAAATCACTCCACAATCAAAAAACTTTTTATCCGGGGCAATGCACGATACGGGATAGCAACGGGGCCTGCGAAGGAGCATCCAAACGACGGTGGTGAATAGGGAGGAAGAAGAGCAGGGAGAGGGATGCGGCTCTGCGCCTGTTTGATCTACCCCGATTGGGCAACCCTCTACTCCGTACTTGCCCCACCCATTTCCTCTTCCAACAACAACCACCACCCCAACAGTGAGGATGACAACATCAACATCAACGCATTATTTGCTTGGCCCTGCCCCCGTGCCTCCGGATCTAGTTGCTGTGCTCTAGAGGATGTGTGTGGATGTGTCATCTCTTCTGATATCCGCTTCTATTGTAATTGTCCCGTTCCACACAGTTTAGGTCGGGTTATGAGAGGGAATATGAAGAGTGGTTTTTTATGCGGTGACCGATGATATAGGAAAATGGTTCTCCACCACACAAATTTGTAAAAGAACTTACTTGGGCCGGTCGATACACGTCGCTGCACCTAGGAAAAAAAGAAGATTCGAGTAAGTCACAAGTCTTCAACGCCGGAAAAATAGTGTTGGAGGAGCAAACAACAAAGGTCTAAAGGGGGATAGGAAGAGGAGAAGAAGAAGAAAAGGAGGAGGAGGAGAGGGAGGATGGACAGGGAGTTGAAGTGGAGCGAGAATGTGAGAGTGGGTGAAGTGGTGCAGTAGATGTCCTCTAGTGAGGGCGAGGGCAGAGTGCAGTGGCCAGAGAAAGAACTCAAGCAGCAGAGCCAAGGCCAAAGGGTGTGAGATTGATTCAACAGAGGGTGCAAGGAACCACTCTAGAGGCCTCAAGCAAGCATCAGCGAAAAGGGGGGAGGGGAACTGGGGAGGGGTGGAAGCGGGGGGATTCGTTTCAGTTCAGTAATATAAAATTCAATCAGTGAGAGAAGACTGATGATTTTTTCAGAACTTGAAGTCACTGACTTAACTTGATAATGAAAGAAGTGAAACTTAGATCTGTTAAGAGCTGCT
>LGUA01000402.1:0-18263 GCA_001660665.1 Emergomyces africanus
ACTAATTTATTTTATTGTAATGGGAAGCCGGAGAGGATGGGAATTTAGTTTAGTCCTCTTTAATTGCATCTGTAAACACAATCTTTTGTTCTCCTGGCTACTGATTATTTTTATATATGTTATATATTTTATATATATATACGCAGTACTCTGTGTTTATTTTTTCAAGTTCTGTTCTACCCAGCTTATGTCATCAGCCGACCTGTCAGTTATTCGACGTCTGCCAACTCGAGTACTGTAGTACGTACTTACTACTACTATCTAATTGCATGCAGGGTGTACGGGGAATGTTCGCGAACTTCTACTGCCTTAGTCTTCTTGTAGGTACATGAATGCACCTGAATCCTGAATCATAGAGATGATACGGCTCTGTGAGTTTGCAGCTGAGTTTATCTCTCTCGATCATCTCTCTCAACCATAAATATGTTCATACAGGTACTACCAGTACTGCACTACTATTCATCAGCCTGCTCCTTTGTTGAATACCAGCACTACATACAACAATGAGCATATTTCTGTTATGATACAAGAAGAAATAATGATACATTCATCTTCTCACTGACAAAATCATTCTCAAATTTATAATCATGGATCATTGCTCTTGAAGAGTGAATACTACTACTACTACTATCTCTTAGAGAGTAGTATCCATATACCCTACCACTCATATCTTTTGCTAAATAAATAGTACTGTCAAGAACACTACAGAATACAACAGAACACGAACAACACAATTTATTATCAAAGGTCTCTCTCTCTCTCTCTCTCATTTTCATTACTTCTGTTTCAATAGGTTTATTGAAAAATATTTTTCTGATTTCCTTCTGTTCTTCTTCTTACTTCAATAATAATCATGTCTGCTCCTGGTCTCCCTGTGTCTGTCTCTTATTTTCATATATCCCTTTCTCTTTTGCTCTCGCCTTACTTAGCATGCTGTAATCTCACCTTTTCCGCCGCTGCCATTAACCCACCCACCAATGAACCGCCCGACACTATCAAATTTTTCGTGAACTAGCAACACCACCTCTCTATTTATTTCTTCCCCGCTTCACATATATATATTTTATATATATATATTCTTTCCCTCCCAAATATTTGGATATTAGGTGGCATATATAACTTTTCTATAATATCTCTTTTTCTAGAATCCAGCGGGAAACAGTACGGTATGTTTGTCCTTTCTCTTTTCCTGGCCGCCCACATCTTATCCCAAAACACAATATTATCTTTAACCCTACCGATGATGAACATGTTGGAAAAAATACATGGATGTTAGACTTCCTAATTACCATTGCGGATAACTCCAAACTATTCTGATCCCCTGTACATATTGTTTGTTGTTGTTGTCCGGCACTCCATACTGGAATATTTGCAACAACCAACCCCACCTTCGAAACTAAAAATAAAAAAATAAAAATAAAATGAAAATTGAAAATTGAAAATTGAGAAGAACGATCGCTCACAAAAAACTGTACAACATATCTAGTTTCTGTATAACCCGCGCCCAGTATGTGCGGCATTCTTGCCCTTATCCTCGCGGACCCCAAAGCCAGCGCAAGCATTGATCTCCACGAAGCCCTCTACCTCCTCCAACACCGCGGCCAGGATGCCTGCGGAATTTCAACGTGCGCATCCGGCGGACGCATATTCCAATGCAAGGGAAATGGCATGGCCGCAAAAGTGTTCCACGAGGGAGCCAGGCTCGCCGACCTTCCTGGGTTCATGGGCATCGCACATCTGAGATACCCCACAGCGGGCAGCAGTGCCAATGCTGAAGCACAACCTTTCTACGTGAACAGCCCTTACGGCATCACCCTAGCCCACAACGGTAACCTCATCAATGCCGGTGACCTCAAGAGCTTCCTCGATTACGACGCCCATCGCCATATCAACACAGATAGCGACAGCGAGCTGATGCTCAATGTCTTCGCCAATGAACTGAACGAGACGAAGAAAGCCCGTGTCAACCACCAGGATGTCTTTACTAGCCTAAGCCGCATGTATGAGCGGTGCCAGGGCGGATGGGCTTGTACCGCCATGATAGCCGGATTCGGTGTCCTGGGCTTTCGAGACGCGTATGGTATCCGCCCCTTAGTCCTTGGCTCGCGCCCGTCTGCCACGGGAGAGGGAATGGATTACATGATGGCGTCAGAATCCGTTGCTCTCGACCAGCTGGGCTTCTCCGCGGTCCAGGACATCCAACCAGGTGAGGCTGTCATTATCCAGAAGGGAGGCAAACCCGTTTTCCGCCAGGTTCACCCGAAACTCGACTATACCCCAGACATCTTCGAGTACGTCTACTTCGCTCGCCCCGACTCAGTCATCGACGGCATCAGCGTGTACCGCAGCAGACAGCGGATGGGCGACAAGCTCGCCCAGACCATCTACAAGACCCTAGGCGCCAAGACCATTGAGGAGATCGACGTCGTGATCCCCATCCCCGAAACCTCAAACACATCGGCCGCAAGCGTTGCGCGTTATCTCGATAAACCGTATTGTCAAGGGTTCGTCAAGAACCGCTATGTCTTTCGCACCTTTATCATGCCCGAACAGAAAGCGCGGCAAAAGGGTGTCCGGCGGAAGCTGAATGCCATGGCGGCGGAGTTCAAAGGCCGCAACGTCCTGCTCGTCGACGACAGCATCGTGCGGGGCACCACGAGTAGGGAAATCGTCAACATGGCCCGTGAGGCGGGGGCGAAGACGGTGCATTTTGCCAGTTGTGCACCGCCAATAACGTAAGTTCCCCCACAACGCAACCACATTTCTAGACCTGTCTATATCTATAATCATCCATATCGATATATATCTCTATAAGATCATCCTTTACTGAACAAAAATTGGAAAACAGCCACGCACACATCTACGGCATCGACCTAGCCTCCCCAGGCGAACTAGTCGCCCACAACCGTGACGCCGCCTCCATAGCCCGCCACATCGGTGCTGACACCGTCATCTTCCAAACCCTCTCAGACCTCAAGGAAGCCTGTGCAGAAAGCTCCCAAAACGACCCCACCAAACCGCAGAACTTCGAAGTGGGCGTCTTCTGCGGGTCATACATCACACCCGTGCCGCCTGGATATTTCGAGCATTTGGAGAAAGTCAGGGGCGAAGGGCGGAAGCTGAAGATTGTGGAGAGTGCGAAGAAGGCGGTTTTGCATGGCGTAGCGAGCTCACGGGATGTTCAGGTTGCGGTTAATGGGGCGGAGGTGGATGCTCTAGGGGAGATTGTTCCGGCTGGTATGGAGAATGGGAATGGGAGTGCGAATGAGAGTGTGAATGCGAGTGTGAATGGGATCGGTGGAGTTGGTAATCGTGGTAGTGCTGGTATTTCGACGGCGGAGACGAAATCGAGTGAGCCTTCTCTGGGCCATGCAGGTGCGCACGATGATGGGGACAACCATACCCCTCAAGTTCAAGATCGGATGGATATTTCGTTACATAATTTTGGTGACTATTCGTAGCGGCGAAAGAAGAAGAAAAAGACGCAAACTTGGTGTTTTTTTTTAGCCATTTGGTTGCTTTGCTTTGTTATGGTTTGATGAATTTTCTTTTTCTTTTTCTTTTTCTTTTCCCGTGTAGTCCCTTATTTTATTACTATCCATCTTTTCTTCTCATCGTCATATTCTTGTTACATATATCATATTTTACCCGTACATTCTTCATCCACAACTCCCCCCGCCCCCTCAATTTTTCTACTAATAACTCCATAGACACCCGATTAGATCTTGGGTCAGGCGGATTGTGGATAGATATGGGTTTTATCTTCAGGCCTGTACAGCGGCTAAGCTAACGACTTACTTTTTGCAGGACAACTACTGGTGGTGACCTTGTTGCGGGGAGACTGTATTTTCCCATACCTAGCTCGGTAGAGTAGGCCAGACTCTTGTATTAAAGAGATGTATATAATACATGGAATTGGAAAATGAAGATTTCTGAATACTTCTTATCACGGTGTTGCAGTATGGCAATAAGGGGTATCTCGTCACCCCACATATTTATTACAATATAGCACTTCCTGTTCACATTCATTACAAGTCGCGTAAGACCCAGCCCTCGTACGGCCGAAAACAGTCTCCCTCTAGATAGAGCTGTGTCGTAACGCCGTGGTTGACAAAAAGTAAGTCTTCATTTCTCTCTGCTTCTGTCACCCAATGTTGAAGCCTTTCAATATCCGCTAGCCATAGAAACTTCCAGAGTTTCACTGAAACGAGTCGATCAGAGAGGTGATCGAGACGTTTCAGCAATTAGTTCTATGACGCCTGGCATCAGAAATTTCGAGGCTTACAAAGTCTTCAGCCATTGCGCCCTTGGGCGGATCAGCGTGTGCACTGTTGAAGTTGAGAGTGATCGGTAACATAATGCAGATGTTATTGACGGTACCTAATGAGCTCCGCTAAATCACATGACTATGCCCTAAACCCTAAGCGTTCGCCCAGATAGGCAGGATCAGATTTACAGATATTGTTGAGAGACTGATATTTCATCCCCACCGCAGATTATTATATTTGATTGTGTTGGCAGTGGGAATTCCATTCTGTATTACTTTGTATGGTCCGAAGAGATGCTGAAGAACCTGGCTGGTTAAGGAGATCAACTCGACGGACAGCCGTGGGAATTTCGCAATGTAAATAAATTACTGGCAATTCTCTCAGGGATCAGGATAGAGCACCGCACTTCCACGCTGTTATTGTATTTGCGTGGTTTGAACCAACCCTTAAGTGAAGACACCTGCAGCAGCGGGTCTGAAAGGACTCAAACGGATGGCCTCACAGGTCATGTCACAGGCAGTTGGCACCGGCTAACTGTTAGAGATGCCACAGTGGTAGAGCAAAGTGAGAAAGTCAAGCTTCCACACTCAGTAAAACGTAGCACGTAGTCTGCCACGTCCTCCCTCCAGGCTGACTGGAGCATCACATCCCACTTTTAGACAAAAGGGTTATTTAGTATGGAACACAAAATGAGACCGGAATAAAATAGAAACGTTTCTAATTCAAAAACATATATTCTATACATCTCGCCTGGGACCCAGACTTAAAAAGGCAAGGCCCAGAAGAGTCACATCCCCACACGGAAACTCACCCCTTTTCGTTCCAGCCTTGATTATATTTGACATGTTACAGATATAGAACAGATATCTCAGAAGGGGGACAAAAGGAAAGGGGAAAAAGGCAGAATGGAAAACGGCGGAAGTTCTGGTTTTACAGGAAGGAGAGGTCGCCGAATCGTTCCTGGCGGGGTCGAAATATTACACGTTAGCCAGTCGTCCAATGTGATGAGTAAATGCCACACAGTCCGGGTGATAAATCTAATGATGTCGCCCTCTGTTCCTGCATAGTTTCTGAAATGATGCTCAAAACGAACCTTGTAGCCAGGTGGCATCCATTTGCCCTTGGAGACCAACTGGGAAGTCTTCTCGATAATATCCGGTCGAGCCTCGCTGATCTCGTCCTAAGAAAGCGCGAAAAAAAGAAAAAAAAAGAGAAACCATTAGCAATTACGTCTCCAAATATCAGAACCAACGCCACCAAATGGAAATCAAACATCCAAGGAAGTCCAAAACATACGACTGTAAGATCCTCAAAGGGCCGCGCAGTCTCAATATTCGCCAACGTCTTCTCGAGGCTCTGCAACTCAAGCTCAACCTTGCCCTTAGTCTCCTCCGCACCCTTCATAGCCTGTGCCTCGAACGCCTCGATGGCCTTGAGCTGTCTATTCACATCGAACGTGGCGGGCTTGAACGACTTAAAGTGCTGCTCGATCTCGTCGACGATGGCCTGGTTCTTCAGCACGCTTCGGTAGTGCGCGAAGTCGATCGTCTGTGGTTGCTCGGAGAGCACCTGCACCTTACGGCGGGCCTCATCGTTGCGCTTTTTGAAGGAGGCGAGGGAGGTGGCGGTCTGGCCTCGGAGTCCGAGGGAGGTGGACACTTTCGCCCAGTCGAGCTTAAGAGCTGCGCTCCGCTGTTGGTTGTGATGTGTGTCCAAGATTGGACTTCCGGCGTTAGTTCCATTCGGCTACTTTGGTGTCCACGGGCTGGGTATGGGAGGGGGAGAATTGTTTGATGGATTCAACAGAGGGAATTGTCAGGGAGGGAAAGTGACTCACTGCTACAGCCATTGTGATTGTTGGAGAGGAATTAGGTCGGTGGTATACCTGGATTTAACTGTTGAAGAGCCGGAATTGAGGGGATGAAGTTGTTTTGACGAGAACTGGCGAGAATGGGAATGTCACGTGATGCACATTTAACAGTGGAGGGCTTGGCGTTGAAAACGAGGAAAAAAATACCGGCAAAGGGAGAGAGAGGGGGGAAACAAAGAGGAATCAATTGGTGCCGGGGCGGGATATATTTGGGCTTGGTTACAAAATTAGAAATAGATATACGTAGACATGAGTAATGATCTGGGAGTGCAATGTTTGGTGGTACAAGAGTCTCCTGGAAATATCGTAGTATTTTATGTGCTCTTCCAGAGCAACTTAGCAGCTTAGCAAAAAAGAGGCAAAACATCGCTCCTAAAAAAGACCAGAGCTTTTGCTTTGATATCGTATATTTTCTTTTGTTAAAATGACTCAAAAGAAATGAGTAAGGACAAGAAATAAAAATGAGGCATCATTTATGCCGAGATTATATACTCAGAGCCATGATAGAGTTGACAATATCGTTATCGTTTTCCTTGAGAGCCTTGACAGCCTTCTTCCGCGACACAGACGCCTGAGCCATAACCAATTCAATGTCCTTGGCCTCCAGCCCACTATCATCAACCTCCTCCCCGTCATCTTCCTCCTCCTCCTTCTTCTCAGCGGTCTCGGCGGCCTTACCCTTGCCGTGGTCGTGACCAGCGTGGTCGTGGCCGGCGTGTTCGTTGCTACCAGCGGCCTCAGCAGCAGCGAGCTGTTGAGCAGCGGAGGCTTGAGCCTGGGAGTTCAGGTCCTCGATTTTCGCCTCACCGAAGATGCTATTGAATAAGTGTTAGGCATATATGGGGCAATTGAGGCGAAGAAAGTGTGGGGTAAAAGCACTTACATCCAGGTGTTGCTTGAGGGGGATCGGTAGACATCTGGTTGGTTGATGACGAAAAGGATCTGTTATTGGAGATTAGCAGGTAGTCAATATACTCAATATATAGATCAATATGTGAAAATTTGGTTCGACGGCTGAATCGCGCTCATGGCCGTTGCATTGTCCTTGCATTATTCTTGCACAAATGTTGCGGAAATCAAGAATGCTTACATTCTTCGGTCTGCGGAGAGTAACACGAGTGATGCCAGGAACATGCTTCAAGCCCAATTTGGCAATGGCTTTCCGGGCCTTCTTCTCATTGCGGGAGTGGACGGTGACGGCGGCGCGCCGGGGATCGTGGGCTCCTCGGCACCCTCAGCTTCGGACTCTGAGCTCTCACCGGCATCCTCGACAGTGGTCTTGGTAACGACATCATCGTCGGGAAGCTCTTCTATCCGGGAGGAAGACATGTTTTGTTTTGAGGGGGGAGGGGCGGAAATCTGCTGCCAATGAACAGTGGATGTTTTGTTAGAAAGTTTCTGCGTATAAATTTTGAACACCATGCCACGAGAGATTGTTCCCTTTTTCTTCCCTCCTTTCCCACCCAACCATACATAATTATATGCTCAGAGAGGCGGGGGATTATTTCTTCTCGGGCTGGGGAATATACTGCCACATACCTTAGTGATAGGCGGGAGACCGGGTTAAGCGTGGGTAATTTTTTATTCGCGGCGTGTACTGGAGTTCTTGTTCTGCGGTGGAAGCTGTGTGAGGTTACGGACCACCTGACCTGGCCTGGGACGCCTTGCCGAATACTGTTAGCGAGCACCACCACCAGGCCAGCCCCGTATACACAACCAAATACTACAGTATTTTTACATTAACAACTGCAATGCCGCAGCAACACAAGGCGAATGCACGTTTACTAGTCATCATTTGATGATGGTGCTGCTATATTACTTGAGCATGATATATCTATGCTAATGGAAAATTGTATAGTTTCAGTATTACTCAATAATTGCTCCAAAGAATGCACAGTTATTCAGTCATTCAAAAGTTGTTAAACAATTGATTAACTTAGGCGTGATATAAGTCATAGGCTTGGTAGCCACATCATCGGAATCACTAGGATGTCAGTTGCAAAGTATTGCTGTTGACAAGATTTTTCAGAATGTGCGCATTAGAAAAAATAAGGATCCTCTCTCGGGAAGAATCAAGTGAGAATGCCAAATGTGAATTGGATCACACCAGGATTGTTTATTTCGTTAGCACGATTTATAGCGAGTAGGAGTTCGGATTGATGTATTCGGTTCAGCTTCAAACAAGATTTTAAATCTTTCGAAGCATCATCGCAGGGGGAGAAAAAGGAAGTAGAAAGTGGGATTTTCAAAGGGAACCGTTGCACCATATTATTTGTATGTTGTAACAAAAGAGAACAAGAAAAAGAAAAAAAAAAAATGTATTGAAATGATTTCGCCGTTTCAAATTCTCAAACGAAATTGTTTACAGCAATTTTCCAGGAACAATAGGGATGTCGAGCGACCCCTTCAACCCATCGCCAGAAATCCATCCTTCCATTGTCCCCTTTCCCCCCTCAACCCACACAAAAACGATCAACTCTCGCTAACCCCGTTTACGAAGCAGATGCGCGAATCTTAGCATGTGCCTTTTGCACCTCATAGCGGGCCTGAATAATCAAAAAAGAAAAGCAATTGATTAGCAAAATTTCTCGCTGACAACAAGGTGCGCTTCATAAGGTGCGGATCTACAGGGTCGCAAAAGACCCTGGTATAGCCCATAAAATCCATAAAGAGCACCTATATTCTTCGGCGCAAATAAACCGCATCCTACATAGCAAAAACGCACCTGTTTCTTGAGTCTCATAACCTTGAATCGCTCGAAATCGGTAAGATTTCGTCTCCGATCAGCTTGTTCCTTCTTCTTTGCGAATGAGCTGTTGGCCCATTTGGAATCGATCTCCTCTTTCTCCCAGAGCTTCTTGACGGGTCCGGTACCAGCCGCGCGGGGGAGTCTAGGGATGGTGAATGGTGTGAGGGTGACAGTGGAGAGGCTGATGGCATGTCGAGGAACGACTTTGTTCTCTTGACCGGCGGGACCATCAACCAAGGCCTGTAAAAACAAAATTTTTCCCAAGGGATTAATATCAGAATCTCTGCACCCAACAAAAAGGGCTCCTCTGTTTCTTTTGCTTCCCTCCCCATCATATATGTAGGAAAATCGGCACATGGGGATGACGTACGCGCTTGTGGTCGATAATCTCAACGATAACAGCCAGCTTTCCCGTATAAGGACCGCTCCGGATCAGCACAACACGGCCGACCTCAACGAGCTTCCATGACGAGGTTTTGATGTCGACTTGAGCCATGGCGTTGAAGGGGCCTAACTAGATCGAAAACAACCGGAGCAAAAGGAGGCGCTGGTTAGTCCGGGCGAAAACAACAGCAATAGAAAGCGAACCCGTGGTTGCGAAAGAGGTTGGACAGCGAGAACTCACAATCGACCGGGTATGGGGATAGGCGTAAAGTTGGGTGGGTGAAATGTCGAAATTGTCGATGTCGTCGATGTGCTGGGCTCGGTATCGCGAATTTCAGGATGATAGCGTTGCCCACAAAACTTCTCGCTTAATTGCCTGTACTAGGGTTGACGATACGGGTTAGCGCCGTTTTAGCCGAAGCCGACCAGTTTTTGCTTAAAACGGAACGAGAACATGAAAAGTATTTTTTCTTCTCCCCAACTCTTTCTTCCTCCTTCTTCAGGATTATCATATCATAGATTGCCACCACAAATAATTTGCTGACTATGAGTTTTTGGGTACTAGAGATGCTGCAACAGTTATGACCATGGTGTACAGGATATAATGTTTTTCCCCTATGGATGAAGGAAAAATGAAATTGCAGGATGAAACCGATGAATTGAGTCTGCGGCCTGATTAACATTCTTGTTAACAATGTAGACAATTAACTGGTAAGCAGCTATTTCGTTTTGTCTGCTCCTCCCGTTCCATTTATAGCCTCAAATGATGCGGTAATTTGCGGTTGAACCGTTTACTGTGAAGCTCTCGCCGGAGTTTCAAAAGCAGTTTTCGGCTGTGATATTCATTTTCTTACATATTCTGAACCTTTTATGCTATTCCTGTCACTTCGGTTTCAATATCCAATTCTTTTCATTGCAACTATAAGCTAATGTTTTGGGAAATAAGAAGAATCAGCATACAGATAACGTGTAACAGGTCTCATTGGTCAAATTGCTGGTGCCCTCCATACTATATATGAAATGTACCCAACAATTAGGTCATATATACGGTGTACCTCCTGCCTCAAGGTGGGCATAATCTTGTGGAAAAACTACCTCACACACGCCGTTTGGGCAACATGGTCAACCCGGTATGCATGCATTATTTTTGCTTTTGTTCCCCTCAGAGTCCGGTGATGACACCCTTACGCACTAGATAGTAGTTGATGCCCCCGGGCAATGAAAGTATCTTTTACACCAAGATCGCTGAAGGACTCTCATTCTATCATATTATTTGTTTAGCCCTATTATAATAATCTCCACAGATTGTGCTAACTCATTGCAAAGTGTAGCAAGAGGTCATTCTCCCCCCAATTATCGCGAGCTAGTGCGGGCCTGGTGTTGCAAACCACACCACTCGCAAACCACCGAGCAAGATTTGGTGGTTTGGTTTGAGTCCAACATCCTCACCCCCCCGCTCTGTGTACCACAGTGGCAGGATAGTTATTAACTTGCGAAGTGTACGACTCACAAGTGCCTTAGTCCTTTGTGGGAATATCTACCTAGATGCCTAGGTAGTCGATAGTTTTATCGGTTAAGATAAAAAGATATAAAAAATGCCATTGTTCTTATAACCCCAGCCCAATTCTTCCTCGCAATCTAATGTGACATTTAATCATTATTAATTTCAGATTAATATTGTAAACATTGTAGCGGCGTCTTTGGCCCCGAGGTCAAGGGATGCTATTTCCAATACATTCTGTATCACTGTTAGAAGCTCGATTAGACTCTCCTCCTCATGTACGGAATAATTGATACATTGACTTTTTCTTTTCTCATGGATTGTTTGTTGGTTCTATCGCAATGCATTTCATGCCAAGCCAGGCTAGTTCGCCTTTTGCATCCATTTCTGCCCATCAACACAGTCATTTGACAGAAGTTGCTCTCTGAATATATTTAACTTCAACTCTTGCCAAACAAAGAAAGATTCCATTAGTGAGGCTCTATATACCAGTCTATAGCTCCTTTTGTTCAGCCTGAACAAGAGTACTACTCCTACTACTTCACTTTCACAGAGTGCTACTCTGATTTTTCCACAGCATCGTGCAACTATAGTAACGTGGGCTCTCGGGATGATTTGATATAGCATATGTCCTATATCCAGTCAGCCTCCTTTCTCTTTGATTTTTCTCAGTGGTTTTTTTGTGTTGTCCTTCCACGAGTTCCGTCCCTTCGTTTTATACTGGGCGTACAGACTCTCCCGTACACCCTATCTAGGAAGCAGCAATGAGGTACGGTGCTTTTTTGTTAAAATGTACGTACAAGAAATGGAAGGCTACTAGAAGTAACCCCTTGGCTTCCTTTCAAAGCCAGCTAGAAGAGTGTGGGTATGACTATACATACATACACATTCTAGAAACTATGCTGCGAGCTTGCGTCTAGTAGGATACAGCTGCTTTTGCACCCTCAGCAACGGGAATATCAGCTATTTACATAGTCGACCTGAGCCTATGTGTACCTTTATTTCTCCTCATCTCATATATACACAATAACACATTAGCGTGTGGAAGGTGTTAGCGAGCACGCTTCTCTACACAACTTCGTTCTTCTCCCTCTTCCCCCCTCGCCTGTCCCTCCTGTTTGTGAACCCATTTTCCTTGACGATCATTTTCTCTTTTCTTGCAGCTTTTGCTTTGGCTGCGACTTTCGTTTCTTTCTGTCAAATACCAATCAAGCCCGATATCCTGTCGTTCCACCTCCCTCGTTTCCTCTCCCCTTCCCACGCCTTCTAATGACCTTATTGCACGATTGTTGATGACTTTGTTATTCTTGTATTTTAGCAATTGTTCTCGCCTTGTTTTCCTTTCTTCACTCTGGCTTCTAAAGAAAAGTTGAGTGTAGCGCCTAGAAGGCGAAAGAAAATGGTCAATATTAATTATAAATATCCTCATTCTACTGGTTCGGGCCATCTACTTCTCTTGTGGAGGCCGTTTTCTCATGCCCTCTTTGCTCTTCTTTTGTTTTGCTTTTGCATTTCTGCTTCTCTCCCAGATAAATTCAGGGAGATGGGGCGGCAACACATTTTTGGGGGTATTTGGCACTCTCAAGCCGGTGTCATAGGATTTCAGGAAACAGGCCCTTCAAGGTGTTGTGCATCACAAGGCGATCTGGTGAGCGTTGGACATACGAATATTATTTTTCTGGATGACCTCCGAACAACAAGTTAATCATATTGACGGAGTATTGATTTCAAGGTTTGTCCAGCGAGAGCCCTGGGATGATTTTCTATCTCCCAGGCTTAAAAATTTACTGGCAGCATGTCGACAGGGCTACTCCGTGGCAACGTTCCCTGACCCCGATACTAGACGGGCAAAACGGAAATCCGCCTCCCAACGGTGATTTTTTTTTTTTTTTTTAGAAGAAGTGATCTTCAATAGATCTGCAATGCCCAATTTTGGACACTTTCTGCGTCACTAGTGCAACATCATCTGGAAATAATTGGTCGGGTTTATACCACCACCAGTCCCAGTTAAAATCGTTTCCTCGCACGCCCGCGATCCAACGGCAAAAAAATTAAGAATGCTTTGGCAACACATTAATAATCGAGCCGCCAATCTTGAATATCCAAGAGGTTTCAAGAGGTTATACGGACTACTTCCGCGGCGCGGTAAACACAGCATACATCCCTCACATCTTCGATATTCTGCGTAAGCGGAAGCAGAGAGAGAGTGTGTGTGGTTGCGAAGCACAAGTTCGTCGATTTTCGCTATTAAGTATATTTCTACGGAGTACGGAGTACTCCGTATTATTATTATTAACATTTTCTACAGACGAGGCGCGCAATAGATCGTTACACCCCGCTGTTGTCATTTGTTCTTTTCTTTTTCTTTTTCTTTGTCCTTTCTTTTCATGCTGGTCTTTTGGTTAAACAGAATTACTACTTAACAAGACATATCCACCATGCGATAATAGCTGTCCAGCGCGCTTCTTGAAACCGCTTCTCACTAAACTTGGCCATGGCCGCTGCCAAAGATGATTCGATTACGGGCACAGATAATGCAAAACATGGCTCCCCAAGAATACGGCCAGACACTGCGGAGAATGACGATGCTGAATTTAACCTCAGGCTCTCAGAAATTGTTGTTCGCAAAATTGACCGGCATATCCTCTTTCTGCTCTTTGTGACATACAATTTCAACTTCATGGACAAGACCATTCTCTCTAGTGCATCGGTGTTTGGGCTACGAGAAGACAATGTGAGCATCACCGCAGCTCCGGGCTATGGCCAAAGATAACTTCATCTTCTAACTGGCCAATTAGCATCTTGTCGGGTCCCAATACAGCTGGGTCTCCAGCATGTTTTATTTTGGGTACCTATTCTGGACTTACCCCACTACCATCCTAATTCAAATGTTGCCAGTGGGCAAATATGTGTCTGGGAACGCTTTTTTCTGGGGCACGGTAGTCGCCTTAACTGCTACATGTACAAACTTCGGCGGGCTAATGTCCCTCCGTTTCCTTCTGGGAATAGCTGAGGCAACAATATCTCCTTCCTTCGTCTATATCACTTCCATGTGGTGGACCCGTGAGGAAATACCTTCGCGCTGTGGTGTATGGTTTGCAGGCAATTCGCTCGGTGGACTGCTATCGAACTTCTTAGCTTATGGTATTGGGCACATCAAACGGCCTCTTGCGGCGTGGCAGTGGCTATTTATTGTACGTTCCACGTCTTGCATATCAAGCCGTATAACGGGTTTGTTGGATTACTTTTTGACTGATAAATGATTGCGTTGGCTTCAGGTACTCGGGGTGGCCACTTTCCTTTGGGGCTTTGTCTTGTTGTTCTACCTCCCAGACACAATTGCTTCCTGCACATTCCTGAATGAAAGAGAAAGATGCCATGCCGAGGAACGCGTGGATGTTGCTGGCACGGGGAGGACCCGACACGAGTGGAAACGGGAACAAGTGATCGAATGCCTCACAGATCCGAAAACTTACCTATTCCTTAGTATTTCTATTTTGACCCAGGTAAGCGGTCTTCACACATATATGTGTGGGCCCCGTCAACGGAATAGATAAGAATATTAATCGTGAGTGTTACAGATACCCAATGGCGGAACCCAGAACTTCGGCAACCTCGTCCTGAAGGGATTCGGTTTTACCCCTTTGGAAACTACTCTTGTTACAACACCAGCATCCATCATCTGCATTTGCACAGTTCTAATAACGTATGCTTAGCTATCTCCTTTTTTACCTCTCTTTTCAACTTACTTTCCCCAGTGGCTGTCTAATACTGCTTAACACAGTGGCTGGCTTGCCGGCATGTACCAAAATGCGACAACTTATTTCATTTGCGGAATCGTTGCGTTTCCAGTCATAGGAAGCGCAATTATCTACTCGCACACTAGCAAGGGTGTCAAGTTATTGGGATACTATTTCCTATCGTCGGGGCCGGCAGCATTACCCCTTGCCATGTCGCTAGTAGCAGTTAACTATAAAGGTTCGACAAAGAAACTGACCATGACAGCTATCTTATTTATAGCTTATTGTGCAGGAAACATGTAAGTTTCTCCAGTCGCATCTATACAGGGGGAAACCATTGCGCATCCTCTACTTCAACCAATATCCCGCTTTCCTTTAACTCAACGACCCCCTAACCATAACCAAATACATCCAGTGCCGGTCCCCAGTTCTTTATATCAAGCGAGGCACCCCATTATCCGACAGCGTTCCGCGCTATTCTCATCTGCTACGTACTCGTTGTGGCGGCCTCACTCACACTCAGGTTTTATCTACAATGGATGAATAGGAAGCGAGATCAACAGGAGCGCGAGACACCAGTAGAACCTGAGAGTCGTGGGGATAAAAGGGCTCCTTCAACTTGGTGGGAAGAGGATGTGGAACTTACGGACCTTAATACGCCAGGGTTTAGGTATAGAATGTAACTCTTCATGGATTATCCGTTGGACTAGGTCTTTGGTTATTCACCCAGAGCCCCGTCTAGATCCAGAAATATAAGAGGTTGCTGGAGGGAGGTATCGATGGAATCGATTATTATATGACCGAAGGCTTACTTTTCTTGATACACTGCTTGCTACCTCCGACAATTCCCGTTTTTGGGGATATCGGCGGTGGATCACGCATTTCAGAGCGATAAATTTATTTTATTAACGATAATGTACACTTAACAGAGTCAGATTGATGTTACGCACATCATCACCACTTTCCCTCACATCAGTCAATCTGGCCTGCTTCTCCTCCCCAACATATTAGCAAAGCACAAAACAATGAAAATCTTTGTCATACATGTTTTTGGTGGCGATGGAAACAAAAATCATACCAGTTCGCTCTCTCATTAGATAACTAAAAATCGAATCTACATGCATTAACAAAAGTGCGTGTACCATACGAGACTTTTTTTTTTTTTTTCCCAACGAGAAAATCCAAGGGGCAGAGGCTTAAACTAAATAGATCCACAAGACCTCCAACTCAACCCAACGCGGTTGTAAAAGTAATAAAAATCAAAAATCCCTCCGTTCTAAGAAACACTAAACTTCGTGAAAATCAGATACTCTGTTGAATAACAAGATTGATGAATTGAAGAAGCAGGGTCAAGCCAATCAGGGCAATAATGAAATACTCCTTCCAACCATGTAACACCTTTCCGGTATCCGTAATATCTTTTTTTTTGTATTCCCATATACTCCCATTCCCTTGATTTATTTTCTCCAACCGCCCATCCATTGATGGATACTTCTAAACAACCGACATACGCCCTAAATTCCACAAACGAAAATAGCCGAGTTACCGATAATAAACCAAATAAAGGTTTGTAGTTAAATGGAATAACGGCTGCAAAACCATCATTTATTCTAGTGAAGGAGTGGTCGTGAAGTGTAGTTCGTGTGGAATCCCAGATATTTAACCTCTACCTCTCGATGGTGTCTGACGGGTGAATAGCATAACGAAGCGGGCGTACATATTCTTCTTAGCCTCCAGTTTCCGAAGCGATGCTTGATAGTCAACATATTTGGGCCATGTATTACGAAGAATCAGAACTTTGACAGAAGCCGCCGCGTCGTCAAATACATACTCGTTGAATGCACTAGGTATGTTTGCATCAGGAGGCAGACGTGGGGCCATATTGATAATGTTCTGGTAACCGCGGTACAAGATATCTTCGTACTCCTGAGCGGGGGTTCGTTTCCTCAGGCTTATATCTGAGTCTGGGCCCTGTCGGACGGGGAAAACTTCTGGTGCGGCTTCAATGTCGGTCGGGGTGGCGGGGACAGCGATCTGGCCGGATAGCGTCTGGGGAGTCTCATGAGTGTCATTGCGGCGGGCATGAAGACTGTTTTCAGGTCACGGTATATTTCCGACTCGATGTTAATTGGGAACTCCGCCCCGAAAAGATGTACGTAGGTGACGTAGATTTCGAGCGCGACGTTATATAAATGACGACGGTAGCTTTCTATCTCCTCTGGGTTTGACTTTTTGAACTTGAAGTTTGCTGGCGACTGGGCCCACGCAGCTTTCCAGTCTCGAACGTGGTTGAGAAACATGATATTTTCTCCAGAGAAGTCGTGCGTGGCAGCGAAATGAAGAAAGGGGCTTGAATCGTCTCTTAAAGCCTTCTCAAGGGATACGATGCTGTAGTCGGGATTATCGTGCTTAGAGGTGAAGCTGGATCTCCGAAAGCCCTCAATGGCACCCAGTGCATTAAGAGCCCGTGCTTGTAATTTCTGTGCGAACATAACTTCATAAAATGGAAAGAAAAGTGTTGCGATTTCCATCATCATGATGCCAGGTAGGAGCCTATATACGTTTGAACAAGATTGTAAAGAGTGAATGGGAAATCGCAGAAGGGACCGAGAAAAGGAGGGAATGGAGTTCGCCAAACACATACCACAAAGGAGGAGCCCAATAGATGTTTATTTGGCGGTATTCGAGGTTTGGTGAATACAAAGACCCAAGCCACATAGGGAGAGCAATTAATCTAGCAGCCCATGGTGATCAATGACAGTTCAAATTTCCAGGAACCAGGAACACTCACCCGGAAACGATGCAAAGTGTCGTTTGTAAACGCCAGCAGTGAACATCCCTAATATTCCGGATCTTGAATAGAACACAGGGGGCAAATATCCATGACCAAAAGAATTGCCATATAATGGTTGGAAGCCTGGTTTTTAAGCGTGTTAGGTGAATATACCTTCTAGGCCACACAAGTGAAGGGCTCGCATGCAAAGAGTTAAAATAATACTTACCACTCTACTCCTTGTCTACACTGCAGACTATTCTCGAATTGCGACCATAACCCATATGAGTGGAACTTTTTAGACCCGAAGTATACAAATAGAGACAAACAAATCTGTGGGAAGGTCAGCACCAAGTAATCAGACGGAATATTTTCGTCATCGAGTGGTTGGTTCCTCTGAAAAGAATCGTACCTCGATAAACATCCCAATGGCAATAGCAACCATAGTCTTCTTAGCCCATGACAGATGGGTCCACCAACATTTGAATCTGTTGAACGGACAACGAATTTCTCGAGGAGTTGGTTCGTCGAAAGTGCCATCATCCCTGAGGAAACGTTGTTGCAGAGTGGCCACGCTCAGCAACTGGACATTAGTGGCTTGAAACAGGGCAATTCCCACTGGAAGGATTCCACACATGAGCCAGAACTCGAGGCCACAGCTGAAAACGCCTTTGAGCGGGTAGGCAAGAATGTAAAAACCCCCATAGCCATGCAGGAAGATGACTGAACAGGTTGCCAGAGGCACATTGCGCATGCGGACAGAGGGAACTGTCTTATTACGCCACATCCAAATGAGTCCTAAAACCACCAAGAGAGTCCAGACGATGTCAAAAATCACGTAGAAGATACCCAGTGCATCGAGGGGTATAAGGCCCTCGTCCCATCCAGGAAGGGGGCTATCAGCCATCTTGCTGGTCGATGAAGCTTGATTGGTATTTGACAGAAAGAAACGAAAGTCGCAGCCAAAGCAAAAGCTGC
>LGUA01000403.1:0-18234 GCA_001660665.1 Emergomyces africanus
AAGCAGCTCAAAGAAATAAAAAACCAATTGAGAAATAGAAATTTGGGAAGGGAGATTAAAATAAGATTTTGAAAATAAAAAAAATGAAAAATAAAAATAAAAGTCGAGCTCAGGGCGTTGCAGCCACAACCAGGACAAGGCAACCGCGGGATCGGGGAGAAAGGGAAACAAGGCAATTTTATGGCATAACAAACTGTCGGAAAAGAAAACGCGAAACGAGAAGGGCGTGCAAGCTAGTCGCGCAAAGGGGAGGAGAAGAGCACAGGGAGAAGTAATTGAGACAACACGCACCCATAGCTTATTAGAGAGGGGGAAGAGAGAGAGGAGGAGGAGGAGGAGGAGACGGTATATTCGAGGGTCGAAGAACCGTAGCGAAGTCGATGGACTTATTTCCCAGAGCGCTGGAAGAAGGGGGGAAGGGGGGAGGGATGGGAGAGTTTCTGCAGTGGTGAACGGGTTGGCTTCAGCTTCGGAGTCGGAAAGAGGTATGAGATTTTAGAGGGCTGCACGACGGAAAAAAAGGCAGTGGAGCCGTGTTATTGGATGAAGAGCCCAGGCGACGTGAGCAGGGATTGTCTGGATAGCCGGGCGACAGTCGGAGGAGTCAGTGGTGGTGGTGGTGGTGGTGGTGGTGGTGGTGGTGATGGTCGTGGGTGCGGTGAGTGGTGTAGTTGTCTGTGTACGGAGGATTCTCGTACGGAGTACGGAGTAGTGCCAACAAAGCTGAAGAGACGTTGCTTTTTTTTTTTTTGGTTGTTTCCTGCCTGAACAGAAATCAATAATTACCAGCACATGAGGTTTGAATTTTTATTTTATTTTTTCATGTTGTTTTTTTGCGGATTAAAAGCAGCAAAAAACAAGATTCCACAGCGATACGGATCGGTACATGCCAGGCGGCCATAATTATATAGCTTGGCATACAGGGAAATACAGAGGTCACCACTGCCTGTCTGTGTTCAGAGAGCACTCGAGCACCAATCATTCTGCTCCCTAAGAATTTCTAGTTTTTAAATACTCTAGGTACCATTGGCGGGTTGAGCTGCAGGTACAGTACGAAATATGTACATACAATACATACGGAGTATGTACTGTACATACATACACGTACATATGTACGGAGTACAATAGGGGGGGATAACCCGCTGCCTTGTGCTGTTCAGTTACCAATCGGGCCTAGGACGTCGCTACTTGTTGCGTCAAAAGTCACGGATTCTCGTGGCATTTCTTATCGCTATCCCCTTTTCCGTGTCAAGCTCTATTACGGGCAGTGGTTTACTAGATTTACTACTCCGTACAGGCTACTCCGTACGCTGCATACAGACGCAGCCGCTTCGTGATCGAATAGGGTCGATAACGGAGCACTAGAAAGCCCGATGCTGTACACCCCTGCTGGACTAGAACTCTTGGTGGCTCATCGGCCAGAGATGCTCCCGCTGCATATCCTCAGCTAGCAACCGCCAAACCCGGGGGGAAAATTCTGCACCTAGAAAGGCACGTATCATTCGTTCCTCAGGAACTGTGAATATTTGCTCTCAGCTTGAAACATGGACAACTCTTATCGTTTCCCTGGTCTCTACTATTCAATAGCTTCAATTTCGTGGTGATGGAAAAGGGAGAACGCATGTACTCTCTAAAACCATTGCATGCCGGGATGTGTGAAAAACAACCCCTTAAGCCACACCGGACCTTTATGGAGTGGAAAACGGTTGGGGAAAATACGCAGCTTTGCTGGAATGGAGTTTCACACAATCATTCCTATCCATTGGAGATCTATCCTACTTCTCCCCTTTTGTGTGTGTGGGGGGGGAAGGGGGGCAGTAACAATTCATATTGAAAGAAGAGGCCATGCCTGCGGGGACTCGGGTGAGAAAACCTTTTGGCCTCATGAAGCGCTAGAGCAAGACGGGGAGCCTTCACAAGCATTATCCCCTCCGATCTAGGCCTTTTCATTTGGCCCTCAGCACTTATGTGCAGCTTCTGCGATGGGACGTATCGAAGCTTCAACCAACTAGGTCCTATGGCAGAGATTTAAAGATCTGGATCCTCGTCAGGGTAAACCCGCCCCAGTCTGGCGGACTACCTGCAAATCTTCGAAGTTGAGCAACGACCTAAAAAGCGGTCTACTAAAAATTCATTAAACTATCCATTTCCTTACATCAAGGCTAATGTATGCCCAGCACATGCACCAAATGACACCAAGCACCCCCCTCCCCCCCGACCCCCATGTCAGAGATCGTTTTGTAAACGACCGAGCTAGTCATGCAACGTAAGCTGGTCCAGAAATCCTAGAGGACAATCGGGATGGTTGCGTCAACGAAGTGAGCGGATTGCCAGGAGGATTAAATTATTTTTTTCTCTCCAAGGGTGGTTCTTCTGATCCCCATGTCCTTCTTCACGCATAAAGTCCTCCATTTCGTTCTGATCGGGGGGGAGGAAAGCGAACGAGAAGACTTACACTTGTGTTCCAGAACGGATACAAACGTCCAGGCCGATTTCATATAGCAATACGGAGTACTCTGTAAACTTAACGAAAATCGTGTTAACCAATCAAAGAGGCACTCTTGAGAGGAACTCATCCCAGGTGTTGACCAATTGAATATTCGCAAACACGGCTGGCTGGGATTTTACCATGACCACAATAGGTGCGCCCACACCGCCGCGTTGTCATTTTTCTCGACCCGCATTTGCCTTGCGCTTATGGGTTGAAATGCCGCTCCTCGTACCTTCCAAAAACGATTGTACTGGACGCCTGTATGTGCCGGTTTAATGCTCCAAGTAGGATACCTTATCTTGTGGCGGTGGTAAGAGAAGCCTATTACTTTGCTGCACGTATACCTGACGTCGTGCTCTCTTGTTTTCTGTCTCCTCAAAGCTCGTCGCCCTTAATAACAACTTGAAGTTAAAATATCTCCACTAGAGCTATATGATGTTGGAATGCTAATGGGCTTTGGTCGCAGCAATTGGGATGCTGAAGGCCAAGTAGCGTTCTTCTGGGTTCTCCTATTTGAGATAACTCGCCCTTCATGACGCCGTTATCATTCTTTTCATTCTTTTCAGACTCTTTCTGCTATTTTTTGCAGGGTAGTTTACTCTGCTTTTACCCTTTGAGCGTTCGGGGGACGTTTACATCTTCCATTTTCACTGAAGTACCTAATAAAGGCACTCATGAATGGAGTCTTGCAGCTGTTGAGTATTATATTCTGCTGATTTGTAGTTGGTTGGGGATGTTTCTGGCACCAGATTTTGTTCAAAATCCCAACCTATGCCCGATGGGCTGCCTTTGAACTATTCTCTTAATAGACAGCCGCTTTTTGCAAAACCTCAAAAATCTATCGGACGGCCCAGAGTGAAATACGAAACTCGGTACGGAGTACTGAACCTTAACTCGCTATGTCTGAAGCAAAGTTTCAATTCACTTACGCCTTCATGCTTTAACCATCTCATTACGATACAGGATGTGTCCATGTATGTACTACATTACACATTTTCGTGGGATTGATACAAATTTGCAAAATTATACCCATGCTGACTTGATATAGTTTCCGACCTTCGTCCTTCAGTGCCCTTCTTACGCAGTATGTAAGCTTAAGCCCTGGTGAATGGCTTGTTAATCGATATCACCATCGTACCCCTGCCTACATATCTGTTATCCAATCTCTTGATGAGGTATGACTCAAGCCTCCACACCATAAAGCAAAGTTTCTCGAGTTATTATCAACGGAGGTTTAACTCTTTCCAGAGATTCCCTGTTCAATCACACACTTAGGTGCCCTTGGTGCGTTTACTGCCATACCGTTTCGAGTTCGACGGTCTAACCCAAGACAGCCAAGGCAACACCGTTGTGGTGGCCGCTGTGCAACTCTCATTTTTGTACAGAGTACTTCGTAGCCCGCTGTACGAATGAAATAACCCCCTCAGACCCTTAGGGGAAAACTTGCTTTTTCCAAGTTAAAACGGGCATGGCTGCTTTTTAGAATACATCTGCAGCCCCCCTTATCCTTGTGCGCCCGCAAATCTTGACCATTGTCAGCCTGCAGTCGTCGACTGGCCGTTTATCCTTAAGGGGGGTGGGTTTGTACTGACAGGGCTGCATTTACCACATTGGTTGGCCACACACCAGAAGAATGCCCCTTGATATTTCAGGGCTTGTGTGGAGCGAAGCCCTGTTACGGCCGAACGTTCGAGAGTGCCAAATCTTCGAAAGTTCCAAACCTTGCTAGCCCACTCTACGCCGCTTCTTCAGAGAAATCCAGTGCAAAAATGACATCGGGTTGACCTTCTCCATATTTATTTGCCTATCTTTTAGATCCGTTTTCATGATCTCGTCGTTCTCCAACTGTGAAACCAAGAGATGCCTTGTTTTAGCTCTCACCGAGACAGACACAGACTGGAGAACTAGTTTGCCTTGTGTGCATATTTGCTCTCCCGCGCAGAAATCTCGTACCATACTTGCATTACTCCGTACTGCGGGAAAACATCCCCTACCAGCCTTCAAAATGATCGATGACTAGTTGCAATTTTTCCCTCAAGGCACATACGAATTATGGGTATTTGCTATTTCCGTACATGTGTACGGAGTAGCATTGTATGTCTACCTTAATCCGTACTGACACTACCATCGATTGTCTAATTCTGAAGCTCCTTGTGACTCCTCTCATCTCCATAAGCCCACATTAAACGGATTATATCGTTTCAACATGCTATATGAATCCGGGTCCATCCGGCGCGCCCATCGCCCCACCAAATTATTTATTATGTTCCCGTTTCTATTCTTTAATCATGACACAGTTTTTGCCATTTCACTTTCTTCACTTAACTCTCAACTGGCATATTTCACCGCGGAACGAGAAAATAAAGCTAGCCAAGACCCTCATGCATGGAATTTCCTGCACGTCTCTCTATTCATCGAACACCAGCAAAGAAACAAATGAAAATTATTGGCCCGTGGGGTTGGATAATACCAGGATGGTCCCTGTTTGGATAATTCCAACTATTCATGCCCGCGCAGCCGACGGCTCAGGGGAGCAGAAATTTTGCTATCTGAGGCCCAGCACTGGCCTTTCAATTTTTTCCCCTCCCCTTCCTTTCCTTTTGCTTTTGCTTTTCTTTTTATTATCTATTTTTTGCTTTGTTATTATTGTAGAACTTCTTCTCCCTTACTCCTCACTTTAAGTGGACTTGTATATCAGTTTGAATAATACTCGTTTCAAGGCTATGATGATGGTAATGACAGCTTAGAAGGCTCGCGTGAATTTAGTCCCATTCGGTCTTTCCATGAGAAAGACAACACTTGGTCCTTTGCATTTTAATGCGACTGGTTCCACTGCTTCTTGCCAGCTGGTCAATGTTTGCTCTCTTTTTATCCGTCCTTGGAATAATCGACAGAAGGGGAGGGAGTGAAACGATGACAGCTTTTATCATCTCTTATTCCGGGCTTTCCTCTCTATTTTTTCCAAATACTTTTGGCAGTTCTATTGTTGCTATTTAATTACAGAGACTATAAACTTTTCCTAGTTGGGCATGCGTCGGCATCTTATTTTCATATACGGAGTACATTGCCGGCACTTACAATTAGGCAAACTTTACTCCGTATATGTTTGCTATTTACCTACTAACGTACCAGCTGAAGCTTTTTCTTTTCTTTCCCTCCCCTCCCCTTTTTTTCTTTCCTGGCTTCCTTCCTTACTTGTCTTTTTTCCCGTCTTCCCCTCTCAGTTTTCAAATAGGTGTGTCGTATGCCACCAAACGCCACCGTGCTTCATGCTCTCTGTTAGTGAAGAAATGCTGACTTCCATCTACAGAAGATCTGAATATATAACTGCAATGCATGGTACACATACGTATCGGTGATATTTCGTCCCTTATGTGGCTGTTCTAAAAACAAACATGCATACGCACAATTCACAATTTTGCGGGAGAGGAACATATCCATTCTTTCATAAGGGAGCATTTAGGGACACCAAGAGCCGACATGAATTATCGAAAATCGGAAAACGATGGACAATAAACGAAAGTTGAAAGTCTTGCGGATATAGCGCTGGATGGAAGTAGAAAAGCATGACTAAAAGGGGACAGGATTTGACTTGGCAGACCGACTAGCCTACGGAAAAGATATACCGAGCGCTCAGGGCATGGGGGAAAAAGTTTGAATTACAGAGAAGTAGCCTTCATCCCATATTCATACGACCAACTTCCCCTGGGAAAGGAAACGGAAATAAAACCACTGCATGGTGCGCTTGATGGAAGAAAGAAATTCCACTCCTCAGAAACACTTTCTCTACCTTATACGTTACACCCGCCATTTTTCTGCCAAATGCGTTAGGGTAGGCGTACGGACTTAGGTGCATAAATAATATTTGGTGGTACAATTGAGCTTGCAGCACATACTTACATATTCTTATCTCATGTGATTGCGGGATAGGTTTAGTTAATGCGGATGGTTTTTGTTCATTGACATTGGCCTTCCCAGAGGGATTTACTCTGGCCATTAAACTCGGTACACACATATTTCTCATCGCAACCTAGACTCTGTAAAGCTGGAGAGGACTGGAAAAATATTTAGACACATGCCTCACTTCTGGAAATCGACAACCATCTACACAAGTTTAGGCAGCCAGCGGCGCTTTTTGATGCAGCTGAATCTGTGTGCACATATTGACTCCCGCTGAAATAGTCCCTGGAAAAATCATTCAATACTTGGTCACCCTCGCCAGAGAAATGAATTGAATCGAATCGGCTGGATTGTTATTTGGGAAACATTGATCAGCTCAAATCGCTGATTTCTTCCGCTTTGATTCTCCTCAGCGGCCGAATCTACAAGGCAGCGAACAAAGAGCCGTATGTACAGAACAGGCATATTATTACTCACCCGTCCTAAAACCCCACTTGACGGAAACGATTTTGCTTTTGCATGCTTCTTCATCCCTTCCGAATATATCAAATCCTCCTTTTGCCTTATACGAAGGCCGATTCCCCGAAGGAGACGCCGGACGCCATGGAATTTTCATACAGTATGGCTGTTCTCATGCTCTGACGGTGTTTTTAGCCGCTGGCATATCCCTAACCTGAGGGTGCCGGTAGAAAGAAAAACGCACATGCCGGTAAATCCCGTGAATTTTCTCGAACCTCAAAAGCAGCATTCACAGGGCATTATCTGAACAAAAACACCAATGGCCAGGAGGGTATATCCCAATTACTAGTATCCAGGAATTTATTTTATCACGCTACAACATTTTCATAATCCCTATCAGAAATTGAGTGGGCGTTCGCCAGTCCAGCAATCACGCCTCAGCAGCATATTTTGACAAACGATATTCCCTATATCCAAGGCAGATGGAGATGCAGCAATTTAAGACGAGCAGGATCGTAAAAGACTGCCAGTGGGCAGTATCCAAGTTGTCAGGGCCGGGCGGGGGCTGAACGCAAATCACGAGACCACATAAACCCTAACTGGCAAATACTGGCATTGTTTCCTCAACGACGACCGCGTTCGTTCATGCGTTTACACAATTACCATTGACTCTCACTGGCGATGTTTCGTGTGTCTCGCATGGGGCCAGCACCAAAAATAACGCAGCAGGGGAACTTGTGTTGGAATCCTTGTCAATCTTATACCAATTTGCCTGGCCTGCTCTGATTCAATTTGGATGCAATCGAAGATGCGTGATTCGATAGCGGTAGTCCCACCTCATTCCAGGAGTTCACCAATGTAAACTAGTTAAGTTTAACTAGCTACGCCTCAACCTTATTCCAACCTGTTTCTCCACTTGCCGATATCGATATCGATATCTCTAGCGTGGACAGGGCTTAACCAATATGATCAGTACAGGGTTGTTCTTAGTCTTGATAATTAAGCCCCTGACAAGCGCGATGCAGTTGTCCCTGCAGAGGCGCCCAATATAGCATTCTGTCTCTTATGTGCCAAGAGTATTATTAGGGGAAAATGCCAGCTTCCCTCAACTAGAAAAGGTTATTTGGAGTGCATTGTTGCACATTATTAATTCACGAAAGTCGCGACTTCGTCAGCCCAGAAAGGGGAATGGAAGAGGAGATACGAAGGTTGACACAGTATCAGTTCTACTCAAGTACATGTCAATCTCGGTTTATGTTCAGGTATGTTCATTCTCAAAAGATAAGGCAGCATTCGTGCCCAGTTCTGGCTTGAGCACCCTGAATCCGTGACTTTAAGCTACTATGGACGAAATGAAACTTCCCGACAACCGGTTTCATGGGCCAATAAGATGCCTATGGTAGCAGTGAACAGGTCCGGCTCCAGTTGGAGCTATAATTGGGAAAACATGACGCAGGGCCTAATTTAAATGTACCAAGCTTCGGATTTGGGCATTTCTGCTTTGCTCTAAATCATCAACAACCACAAACCAAAAGGAAATCTGAGCTGCTTGTCAGCATGAACAAGGCAGGAATAAAAATGCGTAGTTAGGTCATACCAACACTTTTGAAAATATCGCAAAATCTTGCGACGGCAAACCCATTTTGGTCGCCTGAAAGGAATTATACTACGGAGCAGGTTGAGAAAGATTTAATATGCGGTGAGCACGCTTTCTAGCTTCCTCTTTGTTTGATTTTAGCTGATGAAATATCAATAATGCAAACCAAACACAATCCTTACAATTCCACCCTTCCCCTCACCTCGTTTTTCTTTTTCTTCTCTTCAATGGCCGCCCACTCCCTATTCCGCCGAGGCTTGGAAGTTCTCACCCATCCTTTGCAGTCACTCTATTGGCGGTATACTCTTCTCTTGCTTCTAACCAAGTGATTTAACGACTGTTTTTGTCAATGTGCTCATGCAACGAAGAGGGCGAGTTGATTCGAACTTAGTTTCACCAACGATTTAACACAGACATTTTCCGGCATCCTGCTTATGGAGCTCTTCCTCCTTCTACAAGAAGTCAAGGCGAACGTTGCGGACGATTATTTGTGGAACCCTTGGGCACTTGTGGTAGGTTTCGGTTGAGAAAAAACGAATGGCAAAGCAACCTCGTTACAGTCTCGTTCTTTTTACCTAGTACTCTTCATCCTGTACTTGAGAGTAGACTGTGGATCAGAATGATTCGTTGTGGGGGATAACAAATGTCCTTCTCTGTACGAGAACAGCTTAGAGCAACTTTACTAAAACTGTTGCGAGGGTGGACCCTATCTCTCCCAGTGCATATGGGCTAACTAGCGCATTTCGAGTAGGTCCTTTGACTGCATCAATTCAGTTGTCTTTCAACATGCCTATTTTGGAGGTAAATCTAGTGGTGGTGGCCACTAAAGATCCGATGGAGAAAAACAAAGTCAATTACGTGGGGACTGTACGCCATTTAAATCGGTAATTATCCGCGTTTTCAGAGCACCTCATGCCACGTGTTTCCTCGGAGCACTAGTAACTGCTGCATGTATGTACTGTACATACGTACAGTACATACAGTACTTTACGTCCATTTTGAGAGGCCCAGGCTTAGTGTTGAGGATTGAGATTCGCCCGATATGCTGTGGATTTTGCAAAAGAGGAGGAAATCCAGAAATGACAAACCTGCCCACTTAACGAGTTCCTTTTTTTCAAGCAATAAGCGAAGATTTTATCGAGCGGCAGGCAGCCGGCGTCCAATCTCCTTGTTTATTCCTCCTCCTCCTCCTGGTGAAACTAAGTTTAACAGGACCTCGGAATCATTACTGCTAAGTACTGTGCTTTAGAAACCATCCTGTGTTTTACTGCGTGTATGGATATTTTATGGGATTGATGGCATGGTACAACCATGTGCGTCTCCAGACAAAAATCCCGGCGAACTAAGTAAGCACTTGCAACCAATGTTGATACAAGGATGTTGTGGCCCTTAAATAAATGGCTTCTGAATGTTATTTGAATGCCGGAAAATGAAGCATAGAGGAGGCTATGAACGCATATGAGCCATGTTACTGAGTAGTACTCCGTACTCTACGCAGATACTCCGTATACCCCTCTTTCTTCCTCGTCTGCAGATTTTCGTTCTGATCTTCCCTGCTCTGGCCATGACCGCCTTGTGCAATGCCGCACATTTAACTTAAAGGGGAAGGTCACTACTGCGTATATAAACATTAAAAAGCATTCGGTAGCGATTTCTTCACCAGGAAAAGAGTGGGCCTCGTAAGGGGAACAGGCGGGTGGGGTCCCCTGGGTGCATGCATGCGCGTGGAAGTAATGTACGTATGTAAAGTACAGTACGCAGTACGTAAAATATAACCATCGGCTGAAACGAATAAAGTATACTCCGTAGTATGGAGTAGTATGGAGTACAGGTACCACTACTTAAGCGCAACAGGAAGGTACTACATACATAGTACGGAGTACTACGCAGTAGTAGTACATATAGATCAAACACAACCAAGTTAATCCGAGAAATTCTTAAAATAAAAAAAAAACATACGACAGGGACGACAGGGGGAACAGTCACAAAACGTACCGTGCTACATACTACCATGACAACCTATTTACGGAACTATCCTGGCCATATCCTCCGTTAAACGGCGATGGTATTATATGGGTTTGTTCGCATTTGACTGATAGTACTATGTTAAAAGAGTTCATTGCCACTGAAGGCTTCGTTTGAACCGGTCAAGTCAATGTTACTTTTGTGAAATTCTTACTCTTATACTATATTGTTATAATCCGTGAAATCTGCACCGGAAGGGCCCACATTAAGCCTTTTGATCCACCAGCCTTGAGCGACGAGCAAGGAGCCGCCTCCTTCAAGTTCCTTTTCCTCTCCAACTCCTGATTTTCGCTGATGTCCAATCATTCATTATATCTGGGCGTACCAAACCTTCCCGACCACCCATCATGGTCAATGGAATACCCTCAAAAACTGTTCACATTCATCGGCACCAGCAACATGTCAAATGGTCTAAACAAATCCCCCCAGTCCACACTATCAACTCGGGTGATATAATCCACTTTGACGCCATTGACGGAAGCAATGGTCAAATAACGAAGACCTCAACGAAGAGCGTGCTGAGCACCTTCGACTTCGCGCGTGCTGACCCTGCCGTGGGACCCGTCTTTGTCACAGGCGCGGAACCAGGCGATGTCCTACAGGTCGAGATCCTCGAGCTGAAAACTACAGATTGGGGTTGGACTGCGATCTTTCCCGGCTTTGGCCTGCTGGCAGATGAGTTCCCTGAGCATGCGCTGAAGGTCTGGCACTTGGATCCCGATCAGCCTTTTGCGCTCTTCAAAGAAGGCATTCAGATACCCAAACGGCCTTTTTTGGGTGTAATGGGCGTTGCTCCCGGCAGAGATGGCGATTTCCCCATGATCCCACCAATGAATACAGGCGGAAACATTGACTGTCGATATCTCACCGTGGGTTCCAATTTGTATCTTCCAGTCCAAACGCCCGGCGCGCTATTCAGCTGCGGTGATGGACATATAGCACAAGGAGACGGAGAAGTTTGCGGTACAGCCATTGAAACTTCTCTGAAAGCCACATTGCGACTCTCCGTTCATAAGAACCAGCCATGGATCACAGCGCCACAGTTCCAGACGCCCCCACGACCGGCGGGTATAATACACGACGCTAACCAGGCGCTGCCAGTGGATAAAGGGGAATATGCGACTATGGGGATAGACCCAGACCTGCTCGAGGCGGCAAGGAAGGCGACTCGAAATCTCATCGAGTGGCTGGTCAGAAACAAAGGGTTAACTCGGGAAGAGGCATATATGCTAGCGAGCGTGGCGGGAAACCTCAAGATTACTGAGATTGTGGATATGCCGAACTATGCAGTAGCTATGTCTCTGCCTTTAAATATATTTGTATAAGCAGAAAATATTCGTACTGTTTTGCGCGTTTCTTCTCTTTTGGTCGTCACAAGGGGCATCCTTTCTCCTATACCGTTGTTGTCGCCCCTTTGTAGTTTCCCTCTTACGGTCTATTTTATTCTATACTATAGTAAAAACGTAGTGATCTTAATGGACATACATTATTAAGTCTGGGTTAATTTATGCTCATGTTCCCTGATAATATGAAACAGCACATAATCCACTAGTGTTAAACTTTGATCATTAACGCACAATTCTTTTGTAGGTGTCCCTCCTCCCTGATGAATTTCGTGGAATAAATATACTTCCATATTCCTCGTAACATACTCCGTAATAATACCCGTAACATGGGAAGGGGTGCCGGTGGGGGTGATTGAGCGCAATGATGAACCCACTCTAGTAATAAACAAAAGAGGCCAGACTTTATGGGCGCGTATATCAAGAACGAGAACACGCCCTCTTCTTGACTAGTAGTTAAGGTTTACATACCGAGAATTGGGCTCTCATACGATATATTTCTATTGGCCAATTTGGCCTGCTTAATTCAGAATGGTAGCTCACACATGGAGGCCTACTAATTGGCGCAGTCACTAGTATTGGCAAAAAATGATTTACCCTCCAAGCAAAAGGGAGAGCTAATTATGTTACTATCTAATTCATTGATTTTACGTGGTAGGCTCTTGAGGGAAAAAAACAAAAAACAAAAAAACAAAAAAACAAAGAGACTAAAATAGGTTCACGAAGAAGTAATGAATAGAAAACGTTACAAGTCCTTACAAATAAATATACGCAAGTAATTCACAAAGAGCGAATTAAAATAGTAAACGGGACGGAGAGAAGAGGGATTACCGGCTCATTCTATTTTTTCCACATACGCCACAGGCCCAACATATATCTTCCTGCCGTGGATCACATACTGAAGACCGGCAAAAACCACGACAACCCCAAACACGAGAATTGACCAGTTCATGCTGATAGGCGTCGGGTTGTTATGGTTCGGGAAGAAAGTGAACACAATCGCGAAGCTGAGGTAGAGGAAAGCGAAAATATTCACTGGGAGTCCCCACGCACCCAAGCTGAATCGCGCTGGCGGCGTCTGCTTCCATTGCGTCCTACGGTAGATAAAGCAACCGATACTGACGAGGTACGACATGAAAAGCGAGGCGATTGTAAGGGATGCGATCGCGTTAAATGCTTCTGTTGAGCCGATGTTGATCATCGAGAGAAGAATGGTTATAACGGTCGACGCGAGGATGGCGTTAACGGGGACTTTGGATTTCGGGTGTACGCGGGCGAAAAACGGGGAGAATGGAAGAGCGTTGTCACGGGCAAACGCAAAGGTTTGTCGGGACACGGTAGCTAAAACGCTGATGGCGGCGCAAGCTTCCATCACGAGCAGGAGGCCACCTAAGCTGGTGGTGGCGGCCTTGGAGCCAGTCGCATTCAAAAAGGCCGTAATGAACGAAAATCCTGATTCTGCTTTAATGACCTCGTGCAGATCCCCCATAGTGAAGAGATAGGTGATAAGCATGATGAAACCCAGGGAGCCATTGATAAGAGCGGTGGAAATCATGCACCATGGCACAACCTTCGAAGCATCTTTGATCTCCTCAGCTGAAAAGGGATTCATTAGCACGTTTCCTTCCGTACAACAATATACTAAGGAGTTCATGGAAAACATACCAATATGGGTAGCCGCATCGGGACCTTTGGGAGATAGCAACATCAAATCAGCATATTACTAGTACAAAGGCATTCCTGAGACATTTCCCGAGGACCTACCAAGGAATGAGAAAATGGGGCTTATTTGGCCGACAAGGCACGCCAATCCAATCGTAGGCCACCCAGCTGAATTTGTGAACTGAGTAAAAACATCATGCGTCGGTGTCCGTTCCGCCATAACCCACAACGGGATCACTGTCGCAAAGAACCCGAACACATGGATAATAAGAATCAATCCTTCCAAACTGGGAAGATGGCCCGCCATGTGCGTGTTGATGAACGTAGTTGCGATGGCAATGGCCGCAGTAAAAAGAGTACCATGCCACCTCTCTGCAGAATATCCAGGTTCATTCAGATGTATAAGGCTCTGCATTAGTGAGCCGGAAAGGAAACAGACACTGGCAAAGGCGGCCTGCCATCCCAAAACCGAGAGCCAGCCTGTTGGTACCATTCGATTAGTTATCTATCCTGGGTCACCGCTAGTAGGCGCACGTCAAGCTTACCGGTCGCATAGCTGAGAAACTTTTGATATGACCTTCCACCAAACTCGCTTGCCCAGTGATATTGGCCGCCAGATGTAGGGGAACTAAGTATCGCAAATTGTTGGTTTCTTTTCTGAACGGGGAAGATTGCAGAAGCAGAACCTACATTGAGGCCATTTCAGCCATAGACGCTACAGATGAAAAAAACCCGATGAAGGATCCAATGTAAATGTATACAGATCCCGCCAGGCCTCCATTACTCAGGGCAAGAGTGGACGTCCTGTAAAACAAATCAGTATACATCCTGCGCCCAAAGGGGAATTCGAGATATCAGAATAATTGAGGAGGTTCTTACAAAAGAATGGATTCCCAGGTCGCCATGAGAGTGCATGTAAACCCCAGAGTCGACAAAAACCGGAAGTTTCTCTGCGCATAATGTCAGTCAAGCAAAGGCCCCCCGTCGTATATAGTTTGTTCCAAGTACTTACGTTGAATTGCTGGTCTTTCCCAAGGCGCATCATGTCGGCCTGGTCATGATGAGTGGCCTCATCTGAGGAACTCATGCTGACCCCTACGCCCTGACCTTTTGCGGTAGTCTCGAAAATTTCGCTTGCCATGCTCTCTCACGCAAAAAAAATTTATATATTAATTTTTATAGATTAACGTCGAGTGATGCGCTTAGCGCCAACAGAATAGCTAACGGCGATCGCGTCTATTGTAGGCCCAAACGCTCCAACAAGAGCAGACAAGGTTAGTTGGTGCCTTTTAGGGGAACCGGTGGCAGTTAATTGAGAAAAGTGAAGCTTTGGTCAGATTGGGAGGGGTATGAAAATGCGCATTGCTCCTCGCAGCTCAAACAACAAAAATTAGAAGGAGGGAAGAGAAGAGAATAAATAGTATCAGAGGGAAAAAAGATGGGGAGGAAGGAAAAAGGAAGAGTAAAAAGAAGCAAGTGGAAGAGGTCGAAATTTACCGCTCAAACCTCGCTCAGCGGCGGCCCGCTCATACAGAACAACCTGACTGACTGACTGTTACTCTCTTTGAGCCCTTTGCAGAGTGGCTACGACAAGTCACCAAGAATGAAAATTCAAAAACTCCGTTCCTGTACTCCGTAACGATTAAAAGATCCCTTGTCTGTTTTTGATGTATAACCTATTCAAGAAGGAGGAAACATCAATTTGCCCTCGCGCGACAGTTGAAGGGGTTTAACGATATGCTCTGAACTAGCCGTTTAGTGTTCCAGAATTTGGTGGATCGGGGTCGTCGTAGAGTTCACCAATTGATGGGATAACTTCTCTGCCCCCCTTCTAGCGTTTTAGCAGCGCCAGGCGTGTACAGTACTACTTTATTTCAAGTTTACCATACTCCATATACTCCGTACCAGAAGTCCCGCCCCGCTCTTAACCCTTGATGTTTGCTATTGAGTGCTTTGCTTCTTCCAGGTTCCCACCAACCAGAATGGGCAGTGTGGTGTCAAAAACTGAGAAAAGGGGCAGCTGCAGATCACGAGCTGCATACGAAGGTCGGTTTCAAAAAATTTTGTCCAACGCTAAGAATTTAAACAGAACCACTGATAGCGGCATTACTTAATGCCGCTTCATCTTAAGGGATCAACTTTCGGAGGATGATAGGGGAACCTAGCACCCTGTGGCTTGTGACTTTGGTCACTAAAAGATAGTTTCTATATTATATTCCAGGTGTGGTCTGGGGTAGAGAGATACACGAGGCTGGTAAACAGTTATTTCAAGTTTAAATTCTTAGTGGGGGTCAAAAGTTTTGAAATCGACCTCCTTGATGCAACCATTTAGTTACGTACCTAGGGACAGTACGGAGTACATATGACAATATGACCACCTGGGCACTTTAAACCGCAAATAACCTGGTGTCTTCATTTTGATGGTGGGCAGCCAGACCATGGTTAGAAAACGAAATCGCGGTATGAACTGTAGATTCGCGGATCAAATTCCGAGTGCTCGCGAAAGGCGTCAGGGCTTTGCCTGTGCCTGTGCCTGGCGCGGTGGGCAGACTTCCCATTATTATGCCGGCCGGTGGAGGGAAGTGTCGTCGGCAGTCATTTGTAGGTCATTATGCACTAAAAAACCATGGGACAAGCATGAGACAACCCTCTCAAAACGCCATTCCAAGAAAAAAGTTGGCGCCATGAACGGTGCCAGCCCAGGTATTTTTTGTAATCTGCCAAAACTTCTGGAGCCCTCGATTTCAAGCCCCAAAGGTTATCCATCGGCGCTAGACGTTGTTACACAACACACACACACACACACACACACACACACACAATCACACAATACTCTAATCTAGCCGAAGTACTAGCCTGGAGTTCTCTTTCTTGGGTCCTGGGATAGGCTAGGAAGCGCGCAATAAGGATTTGAGTTGGAAACGTCGTTACGGTGGCAGGGGCTAAGCTATATACGGAAGGTCGTTAAATTCAGAGAGCCAGAGAGAAACCTCGGCACTGCTCTTTCTCCAACAAAAGGACCCCCCGATAATTGCGTATTATATATTATATATATTTATTATTTTACCTCGCATCCCATGGCTGGCTGGAATCCCACTGGGCCACCGAGCACCGAGCACCGAGCACCGATTACGGATTACAAATATAGAATATAATATGCCCGTGGATGGGGCATGTACTTGGTTCATATGGCCTTCCTCAAAAATAACAAATTCCAATTATCAGACAGATTTAATCATTCTTTTCCAAAACGTCTGGGTGAACTATATACTACTGATATATCCCATACAACCCCAGAATTATTCACTTTGAGAAGTTTTTAGCGCAAGGCTACACAGCACAGTTGTTATATGCTGACAAAATAGGATACTCTGCTATTCATTGGTATAGTACGCTTCAAAGAGTGTATGACCTGATCACAGCCTCGAATCGAGCAATCTTTAATCTGCCTCGAGATTTTTAGATTTTTTATATATATTTATTTTATATTTTATATTTTTGTATCGCGATAAAATGGATATTTGCGTCCACCTATAGAGGCAAGCCCCCGTACATGTCCACCATCTTAGAGTTGTCCGTGGTTGGTGTGGCGAACTTTCGGTCAATAGGTCCTGACTCAGAGTTCTGTGGATGGGAAGAAAATTACCTAGGTACTCAATAAATACCTCATGAGAAGACGCCATATGGCTGCTGCAAACTTCACCCTTATGTATTGGAGTAAAAAGGAGGGAGAAATCAAAAACGCCCAGCAAGAAAACCCACTTTGCTTCCTGTGGCCGAAACACATGGCGAAGGACCAGCGACCCAGTCAAGGGCTCGCAAACTACTAGTTGCAAAAAATCCTCTATTGGACTAACACTAATACATCCTCCTAAGCCCGTTAAGTTATTCAGGCCCTGCTACTCCGTCGTACATGATGATAGATAGATGTCATCTTGGCCTTGGTTCTGGCCCTGGTGGCGGGGAACGCCATAACGAGGGTCTATCAGGCAGAGATGGTTCCAGCATTCTGTTTTAACTGTTATTTATGACAATCGACGGATGAACGCCACATGACCAACTTGACGATCCGTTTTGCTCCCTCCTCCAACATCCTGGAAAATAATTAGTATTGAATAACTGTTCCCTACTAGGTACTAAGTAAGGAAAAATATAGAAGATTATTGATGGGATATCTTTTTCTGCCGCAAGGAACAGCACCAAAATTTAGTTGAACCAGCTACGGCCCCTTTGGAACTGGTCCCTTTAGGCTAATTGAATCTGCCCACCAAGCTGAACAACTGGAGAATAAAGGTTATCTTTAAATGAGCTTCTGGGAGAGACTAGCAGAGTAACTACTCCGTACTCCGTACCACAAAACACAACCCCTTTGCATCATTTCCCGCCCAATATCATGATTTGTCCGTGTGGAGAATTTCCGCCATGCTTCTGCTTAATCAGGCGAGACTGATCTGGTGGCTTTCGACTGACTCGTTCAGGCAGTAGCGAGCTCTAATCAAAAAATTAGCTTCATTGAGTAGTAAGGGTCTTCCAAAGAGATCACAAAACTCTATCAGCTCCCGAACCCACTCAAAACGTCTCACAGCAGGCATTCCAATTTTCGGTGAACACGATCAATGTCTGCACAGTTGGAAATATAAATAGTAGAATCGAAGGCAAAAAAAAAAAGAAAAAAAGAAAAAAAAGGCCCTGTACTCCGTGCTCCCTCACCGTATGATGAGCTGAGGATACGATGTGGGATGCAGAAAATGCCACAT
>LGUA01000404.1:0-18238 GCA_001660665.1 Emergomyces africanus
CATTTTGGGGCGTGAGCAAGGTCCTTGATATCTTAATAAGCGATAATTACGGAGGTTTCTTGTCGTTGATGGTTGCGGTCGTCTTAGGGCGAATATTTAGCAAGAGCCTAAATTCCGCAATTATTTGTGAAACAAAATTTGCAACAATGCGCCAATCGCCAATCACATATTTGAATAGCACGAAAAAAAAAAAAAAATATTGAAGAAAAAAGTGGGATATTTTGAATCCTTTTAACCATTGGGAACTGAATTACGAAATACAGAGTTATTGAGGGGGCGTCGTTTAAGTCAACATAAACCAGTGCTGGGTGCAGCGGTGATGAACTCTTGTTGGCCCTCAATATGTTTCGGCAAGCTCTTTTCTCTTGTTTATTTTTTATTTTTTATATTTTTTGGACATCACAACCATCATGAGCAGAGCTAGGTCATTACTGTCCTAGATTCACCAGCACCAGCAGTTCACAGAGGCAGACCTTGGGAAGATATAGTCGTCAAGTCCTGGAGCCGGCAAATGGGCCTGAGTTTTGTGCTCAGTGCGAGCATCATGCCCCCTATCTTTTTCTTCAACCATGACTGGGACCCAAACGCAAAATCGCCACTCAACATAACGACGAATAATTTATATAGTAAACAGTCATCGGGAATTTCGGAAGGCAATGATGGCGTGGACAAATCTGCTATGACTGAGCACGAACACAAATTTCAGGGCACCATTCCTTGCGTGGATCCGAGATAGTGTCTTTATCAATGGGGCCATGTTTATCCTTCAATGAAGTACAGGTTGATGCAGAAGCATACCCTCAAGAGTCAAGGTTGTAAGGGCATTCGTCCAGGGTTCCTGTTGAAAATGACTTCTGTTCCTCGAGTGAATGGACTAGGGGACTAACATAAATTCTGAAGACCACAAACGTAGATCTCAAGAACCACCTCAAATTGAAGCCTGACTCTCAGTTCTGTAAGCACAATCAGACATCTTACAACCACTTGCAGCCGAAGTCATTACACTTTTACAGCAATGCTCCGAGGAGTTTTCCGCAGCAAGTGAGCAAAATATATCTGTTCCATCTTATCAGTCCACCCTATTAGATACTCTATCAGACATCCTGAAAGACGGCGAGCTGTTCTAGAGCCACCTTGCCCCAGAGTGATGCGGCTCAATGATCATATTGCAGTTAACTCCTCAGATACTTTTTTCTCAGCAGCATAAGCTACGAATTCATGACCCTCATTGAGAGTCACTCTTTGAATAAACTCTGGTTACTGCATTTCTGTCCCATCATCTAGATAAATGGAACGCCGTATTGAGGACGCACACAAGCCCTGTTTGGAATGGAGAGAGATGCCGAGAGCAAACAATTTCCTCCCGGCCAATAATAGTCAGTGTGGCATGGAACTGTGTGTTTGAATCTATCAGATCTGGATTCCCGGATGCTCGTTGGATTGTCCCGACAAACACCGATCTGCAGATCCACAATATAATGACGAGAAAGGGGAGGTATTCAGGAAACCTGCCTGATAGACTGTGAATTGGGGGGTGCGTATCCAGAGAACTAAGAGTTGGTAAAATACCTTAACACGCTCAATACGCTCTGGTGGCTGGCCCCTTTTCCCGCCTCTGAAGGGGATGTGGAAGTATTATGAGAGTAGGCGATTTATTGCCTGGTCGACAATTGTGTGATATTAACGGAAGGTGTATTCAGTTGTCAGGGGTTCTGTCACACCAATTCGGCAGCTGATCTACAAGAGAGCTGAAACAGCCGTGTGGGAGAAATGCTTCACCCTCCGCATCAAAGCCAGGAATCAGTGTTGTAGCGGCGGGTACAAGAAACTCCGTAACAACTATAAGGATTCTTGGTTGAATGCAGTACCCTCCCACTGTGGGGAAACATTAACCGAGTCTAGTGTTTTTGCTGTTCACACTGCCAGTGACTTTTGACACGGTCGAAATCATGTCCTAAGAGTTGTAAACTGACTTTCATTAACGAGAAAATTTCGTTGATGCAAATTCGCTGATGAAAGAAGATCAGACGCCTGGACTACACTTAAGCAATTTCGCGATTAGCAAAAGTTGCCCTCCTGTGGCGTTATGGCTATGATGAGGAGGAGAATCGGCAAACGGATTGCTCCCACTAGTGCTAGAAATTCGCAGACGAGAGTGTCAGGAAACGTAGGGAATATAGCAGCTTTTCGCCTCGGTGTATGCTGGCGTACCATTTTAGCTCAGTAGGGGTTAATATAGGGAATTGAAAACCTGACTTACCTTGTGCTCTGTATATTGATAATGTACATGTTGCGTCTCCTAGATATAGACACCCCAATTTGGAAGCCAATTAATACGTATACCATGCACAGTCTGATATACATGTTTTCCCCGGAAAACTTTTTATAGGCCTCCAACAACCAAAAATGCGCCGTACGCCCATTTCTTCAAAAGTTCTTATCATATTTATCTATAACCCTTGAACCAAACCACTAGGCTGAACTTTCCCATCCTTTTGGCACTGCTGGCACAACTCCTCTCCGTCTCAGGTACCGCTCTAACCTCACTTCCAATTTCGCCAGCTTGCCTCGGAAGTCCATATCCTCTCTTCCTTTATTTTCACCCTCCACGCCAACGGTCACCCCTTTTTGTGTCCAAATGCTCCATGATCCCATGAGGCCAGCCATTATCACATCAGTGCCAAGGCGATCACCGACAACCGCAACCTCCTCAGGGGACGTTATAGCATTCTGGGAACGGAGGTGGGCGAGGATAGAAGGATATGAAAACGGTTTCTTTAGGAAGTGGTGTTTGGGCGGAGCTACAGAAACTTCACTCCAGGTAACCGTCTTCAGGGCCACACCGGATCTGAAAACAGGAATTTTCAAATGGGACAAGATCTCCTCAATATGTCTTGCTTCTTCTTCGTAGAGAGCAATGTTTGGATCGCTGCCCGCCGTGTTCGAAACAATTAAAATGCCGTGGGGGTTATTCTCCATGTTGAATGGTGAAGCGGGGTTGGTGCGGAGGTCCTTGAGCTTTTGCATGTAGGCCGGTGGGATTATGCGGGACTCTGGCGGGGTGAGGGTGTTGTCTTTGTCGATGACGAGGGCACGGATTTTTGGTGGGAATTGATGTCGATTAGCATGGCTGCTTGGGGTGGAGAAGTAGGAGGAGGGAATAAGGTGAGCACCCAGGTTGTCTTCCGGGAGTTGAAGGAATGTGGGGATGGTGTAATTGGGGACGAGGAGGGATGGGTTGCGGAATAGCGTGGATATGGCAAGATTGAAGGCTGGAATGTTTGGATTGAGCGGGCGCAACATGGTGGATAATAATAAGAGTAATACTATCTGATGAAGTTGGTAGAAGAGAGTCCGTACGCCGGGGGGGGGGCGGGGGGGTTATTTGTTGTTGCTCACAACCCACCAGGAATGAGGGGTGTGTAAACAGCGATGAAAGGATGTTGTACAAAATATATTGACAAACATAGGACCTATTGAAAGAGGATTGACAATTTAAATAGATTACGGGTTATGCAATTGTTATTTTAGAGTAATTTGTTCAAAGTTGTCTGACCCGAGCAGGTCCAGTCGAAGTTGCGGCGATCCGAGGCGGCTCCAGAAGCTTATTTATTTAATTTTGCCAAAGGCGGTAAATATTTAAGACCAACGCTGATCGATAGTATTCTGCGGTGCTTCTTCTGGCGACATTCTAAACGTGGACCTGACCTCAAGAATACAACCTGGTCATTTCTTTAACGATATATTAGGGCTTATTTGATTGTTTATTCAATTACTCGTTAGATCCCCAGGTCTTGGTCCGCTTTTCGGCTTCAATATGGGCAAATTAACAAGTACCATTGGTATTCCCATCAAGCTCCTCAACGAAGCACAAGTAAGCTGCATTTTCCATCTCAGCGCATTCTCTACCGATGTATCTTTTCTCGATTGATGAGTGCATAAGAGCGCCTGCTATTTAGCTGCTCTCGGTTCTCCGCATTTGAGAGTACTACTGCCTGCTAACTATTATTGTTCTCGCAGGGTCATGTTGTTACGTTAGAGATCACGTCCGGACAAGTCTACAGAGGAAAGCTACTTGAAGGTGCGCGCGACTGTGTATTGTTGATCGTCCTGGCAATGGGAACTGCAAACAAACGGGAGGCCGTGGGCCCTAATAGATGCGAATTTCTTTTGCTAACCACAGTTATTCGCCAATAGCCGAAGATAACATGAACGTCCAACTCAAAGATATTACCGTCACAGCTCGCGATGGCCGTGTTTCGCATCTCGACCAGGTCTATATTCGGGGAAGCCATGTGAGATTCTTCATTGTACCGGATATGTTGAGGTATGATATCAATTTAAACTCCCACTGTCCCTATGCGCCTTGCTCTGATTGTCTACATGAGCGACTTTTCTTTCCGTCTTTAATTTCATTAGCCATTTTGCTCTCGTATGTAGTACCAATATGAGAATAATCGCTAATATACCTTTTTCACTTAGAAACGCGCCCATGTTCCGGTCGAGGGGTCAACGTGGCAGAGGTGTCGGTTTGGCTAGAGGAAGAGCCACTGTCAACAGGGCTCGGGGGCAACGGAGGGGTTAAACCGTCGTTGTTTTCCTTGCTACAGAGTTAATGGAGTTTCTCTCTCTCTTTTTTTTACGGATATGAAAACCTACACAATTGGGACTTTTCTCACGACGGGTGGCCACCACTGCCACAATATAGGCGCCACGTTTCTGAGGACCTTCTAGCTATATACCATTTACATGGACTGATATGATAATATGGCAGTATTTCTCCTTGCTGAAAAGGTGGTGTGATCGTCTAATCACCAGATCGTGAAATACAGCCTCATATTCTTCACATAACCGCTAGCTAGGAATGAAAAACGTTGCATATTGTTATTCCAGATTTTAATACACGATAAATACCCTAAGGGTTGAGTGGTGTGCTGCAAAATGATTCATCCCCCTAGTACTCCGTAGAAAGGGGCGAACCAGCTAAATTAAACCAAACTATTTACGTTAACAAGTAAAGGTGACGGCACTTCAACCTGACTGAATAGAGGAATAGATGAATCTACTGTCCTACATACAAACGATTTCAACATATTATCATTACAAATCGAAGGCTAGATCCCATGCGCCCCACGGGAATATTATCTTTCTCGTAGCTTCCCGCTCCCCGCAACTCTGATTTTCCCCGCCAAAATCTCATCCTAGATTCCTTCACCTCACCTTCACCCTCAATCTCATCCTTACCATGCAATTATCACGGCCAGAAAATGGGAAGCTTCCGAGTAATACAAAAACCGCTCCGCGGATCTCAAACCCGCGCCGTCTCTTAATCCTAACCCCAGCGCCGCAATCCCACACCATCGTCCCTCCGTTTCTTCACAGCCTAACTGGAGTTGCGGTCACTCATGCGCCGCAAGCTATAAACGCCGCTCAATCAGATGTAGAAGCAGGTGAGCTATTTGAATGGTATATATATATTGATGTGTCTACGTACCTCAAACAAACTAATATCTTTATATTGCTCCCTGGGTCAAATTAGACTCCATCACGCTTCCTGGTAGCGACATCGGTGCTGTAACATCCACATTTGCTGGATACACCACACACTCCCCGCTACGAATAGAGACAAAATATTACTCGGCAGATATACCTATATGGGTTGACGAGCTTCCTTTCCCTTTTAACACCACAGCAGCATCACTACTCTCTCAATCACACCCTAACGAATCTATATTTCGGGAAGCTGGTTCCCAATCTCAGCTACCTCACCACCACAGCGCCACTGCTTGGAGATCCGAATTTCTGTCCGATGAAGCTCGGGAGGTGCGTGATGTCATTGGCGCAGTTGTCGTCTGCATAGAGAGACCGGTCGCGAGGCCGCCGGTCGCAGTCCCCGAAGGTGACCCGGATATTTCACGAGAAAGAGAAAATCGAAGCGAGATTGTGCAAGGGATAAAGGAGCTTTTAAGTGTAGTTGCGGAGGTTAGGAATCGGATTGAAGAGGAACGTGGAGGGGGTGGAGAAGTTCCGGGGTTGGTTGTATTGGTGGGGAAGGACGAAGGGGGAAAGAAGGCTGACGGGAATGTGAACGGAAATGGAAGCGGGATACGAGGGCTGGGGAATGGCGGTGATGATGGTGAACTGGAACAGATCGTGGAGTTTAGTACTAGGTGGTGGGAGGAGGAATTATCTGAGATGGGACATTTCGAATTGGAGGTTGTGGCCTGGGATCCGCAGACGGAGGAAGGGGAAGATAAAAGGAATATATTTGGAGGTTGGTATTCATTCCCTTGATCTGCTGCATTGTACCTTTCACACCTCTTTTCCCTTACTCTATATTCCCTTTTTATCCTTTTGTCGGATTTGTGACCTTTCTAAATCCCAAAAATCGCTACAGAACTTCAGGGTATGTCACGGATAAGAGAAGTCCTGCAGACGAACGAGTGGACCTCAACCAGTCAAGGGGATATTTCAACAGATTTACTGCTCGATTCTGATGGAGAAACTGGCTTCGACAAGGAAGCTAGTGAGCTTGAACGTGAAATGGTTGGTCTCCGACTAGCAATTGAAAAGGGGGGTGATCAGACCAGCACCTACGAACCAGACGTAAAAACCGACGACGAAAATGAACTTGATGTTGAAAAGATGGATGGGTTAATGTTGAGGATGCAGGCTATTAAAGGTGAGGATATTCCAGCTTTCCATCATGTCCAATTCGTTTCTGTATAATGAATGAATGATGAAATACGCCTGTTCAATTTCCCTTGTCTGTGGAAATGACTATTGACAGATCCATAGATATGGCTGCTGAATTACCTGAAGCAGAGCGTAAGGCGTTTGCGGTTAAGGCGATTAATGATATCATGAAGGATATTTAAAATTTTAGCAAATTTATAATGAACAATGTCTGAAGAACTCGTTCTCAAGATGGCTCTTAATAAATAATATATCTAAAGCAAATATAAAGCTCCGATCAACTCCTGGTAGATCGTGTTATTACAAATATTTAATCCCTTTCTGCCCAGTCCTCAATCAGTCAGACTTTTTGGAGGCTTTCATCACCTTCTTTCTTTGAGACATCATATGCGTATACAAAATGAAAGAGCCTGTATTGAAATGAAAATGATCAGCGAAAATGACCCGATACACGTATGCATGCAGCGTAATGCAAATAGTATTTGGAAACGAAACGAAAAAAAGGGGCGGTAGTTGATTAGAAGGGGGGGGGGGGGACTGACAAGGAGGATATATAACCAACATTGATATGAAAAACCACGCAATCACGGCATGGACATCCCATGCTGGCGCAATGGCTTTGTATATCAATACACACTCACTCGTCATACCAATTGGGTAGAGCACGAAGAAGGTATTATATCTATCCAGGTCATCAAGTTAGTCCATGTTCGCGCAATGAATAAGCAACTCTGAATGACAAAGCGTGTCCTGGTGCCTGTTTGTGATTGCGGCTGGACCACCATGACCACGGACTACTATTTACCATCTCCTACTGATTTTCAGGTGGAGTGGGAGGAAATAATATAATTTAAAGCTAACAAAAAAGAAACATACCTCAACCAAAGTAGCCATCGAGGAACCGCAGCGCCCCAAACCTGCACCGCAAAATATCCATATCGAATACACTCCGTAATACCCCAAGCAACCAAGCAGCTGACAACCATCCAATCGCCCAATTTCCATCCAGGATCCGGACCTGTGGCGCCCACAACCCCTTTCTCCCTCCCAACCATATCCACCCTGAAAAAGAACATAACGCACCAGACCACCAGGATACGGCTAGCCACCTGCATCGCCGTTGTGATGGGGGATGCACGCACGAGTTTTACCGCCGCGTGCAAGATTTCCATCAGGGCGAGGGACTGCGTGAAGAGGAGTAGCGGGAAGAGGGCGTCGAAAATGTGCGCGACATGGCCAGTGGGCACGAGGCGGACGAGGAGAGATATAAGTCGTACAGTTATGGTAGCCCACAGCACGAGGGAGAGAGTGTTGTAGCAGAAGAGGTAGGTGGTTGCGGCGTTTGAGGCTCCTTTGTTGCTGGTGCGATTCCTGCCATTGGGAATTTTGGAGTCCGCCATCTTTCGGATATTCCACTTCTGCCGTTTGCTTCTGCGCTGTAGGTTTAGTATTCCTTTTTTCGTTCGCGTTCGTTCGTTCTGTTGTTCTGTTGATATTGTTCCGGGATAGATGTTGGTTTGGCCAATGCCTGCGGAGTTGCCTTGCAGAGTTTGCCTTGCCCCCTCAACTGAAAACAAACATGAAAGGGTATTTATTTATATATGGGAAATACTCAGTATTAGAAAATGGGACTCGTAAGGAGAATAAACTACTTTTACTCTCCCAACTACGCTGCGTGTTAAAAATTGAAGCTTGAATGAATATAAGCTTTATTTAATATTTACCAAATCCATGAAGTGAACTTTCCCTGATCCTCGGCAGATACGAGCTTGGACTTGCCAAGATTTTAACGACCTCTGAATGGAGTACTACGGAGACTAACCAAAACCAACCACAACATGATTTATATTGTTACCATTAGAGTTAAATATTGAGCAATAGAAATCAATTAATTACACAAGGTGTATAAGACAATTTATTATCCGACCTGCGCGGGGGCAATTGAGCAAAGAAAAGAATGAAAACAAGAGCAGCAATGAAAGGAATACAAAGTTAGAAAAGGAATTAAGGTGCAATAATCCATTACTTCTTTAACGAGAACATCCAACTAAAACCCTTGCGCAAAAGGACTCGTTGCGTTGCCATTACCAATGGTGCGATTGAGCTTCGGTTCATCGGAAAAATTACTATGCGAATTTTCACAAGGAGGGAAAGTTAAGTTCGGTAGCATGGACAAAATCAATTTAAAGGGCGGTACGAGAGAGACAAAAAGGAAAAAGAAAAAAGGCACGAACTGGATTAGAGCCTTTAAATGGAGAGTTGACCCTCTCCAATCGCCTCTCCTCCCAACACCCTTTAGACTAAGATATTGGCTTCAGCGACCGCATGGGGCCCGCTAGGAATTTGAGTCCCCCCAATCCCGCGCTTGCCCATCTTCTGCTTGTCGATTGGGCTCGTGGGTTCCTCAATTGAGCCAATCCCCGAATCCCTGGGTCTAGTACGAGTCTTGCGAACAACAGGAGCTAGTTGAGGAAGGTTTGTAGATTGTGCAGCTTCACCAAAGCCAAAAACAGGTGATTCCCATTTTACACCCTGTGCCGCAAGATCCTGATAGGCGGTAGCTTTGGAGGATATGCCACCTGGTAGCTTAATATGCTTGAAAAGCGAACTGCGTTCTGTGACGGCGAGATTGACCTTGGTATCTCGTTTTTTCGCGTCGTCTTTCGTCTCATCTGCTTTCTTTCTCATTTCCATAACTTGCTTGCGTACTGCATCAACATAATACGAGTAAATCGTATGGCTTTCCTGGGGGTTGTTGCGGGCGGCGTTCCAAGCGCGCTGCGCTTCATTATGGACGGCATATGCGAACCTGTCACCGCGAACAAATGCATCGCGGATCTGCTTCTCCAAGACTTTTTCCACAGCAGGGCGCACGGCACTGTAGAGTAGAGGTTTGAACAGCGTAAAGAGGAACTTGTGATTCGATTTCTTAATCTTAATCCGCAGATTGTTGACATTAACAGAAATATTTTCCGGTCTGAACAAGCTGTCGGTAGAGTCGCTGGTCGACCCAGAAATCCTGAAGTTGAATCCTTCACCACCCATCATTATGTCCATCACTCCAGTATCGGTGATAGAGGGAAAGCCGGACTTTTTCTTAATATAATAACTGACGTCTCTCCAATCGGTTTGAATACCAGTTGCCGCTACCATGACCTTGAAATGGGTTGTCAGCATGTTTTATTAAGTGCGCCATCAACTGGGCGATTGGACTTTCAAATTTCACCAACCTTGTTTGTATGCTTGCTTGCAATTCTCTTGCGGCCCCAGCGCCAATAATTGTCACTACTAAGTTCGACGACATTAGGCAACAAATTGTCGCTCTCAAGGACAAGATTCTCGACCACCTTCGCGATTTTATAAATAAGTACTTGAGATTTCAAACATTTAGCCTGGTGGAATTACTCACCACATCCGCCATTGGATCCGAGACTTCAATACGAGGCAGCGGTAGATAACGTATTCTCTCGAATAGCGAAGGCAAGATAATACTGGTGACATCCTTCCTGAGATGGTCTTTAAAAACTATATTTCCGGAGGAGTCGTAGCCCAGATCGTGGAAAAGCTTTTGCAAAGAATTGCCAAAGGCTTTGTTCAGGGGGTCCTGGTCAAATTGATCTCCGAGGAATTTTATTTCGTCCACTATGAGATTTGTATTCTCGCGGTACCGGTCTCGAAGCAGGAATTGGCCTTCGTCGTAAAGCCTATTCCACTGTTCATTTGCTGAGTCCTCCAAAACATAACCTTGCTCTCGAAGGCATTTTCTAAAGCCCTTGGTGATTAGAACTACTACCTCTGATATAAGACCTCCGGAATTAAAAACATACCTGATGAAAGAATTCACTGATCTAAACCAGTCTTTCAGTCGAGGATCTTCATCAGCAGCATGATAGAAGTCCTTGATGTAATCGAAGAGATCATCCATGGAAGTGCTATTCGCGAACCGTTCGAGGATTGTCTGCAGTCTCTTCATTGTGTCCTTGTTTTCATCGACTAATCCTACAGCCGGATTGTTAGTATGGATAGTATTTGAATTGCGAATTTTGTCACGCACCTTTTGTGGTTGTAGCTCCTTGTTGAGAGGCATCTCTGCTCCGACCACTGTAGGTTTCCGCAATGGAGAGTAGTGTTTCAATTGCTTGCTGGTCTATATGGCAAACGTGATTTAGTAAAATTATCGGGGTATCGCAAGTCTTGCGTAAATCACTCACAGTCAGAATGGCCCTGGATTTCTACAATCATCCTCTTTAAGCGCCAGATTGTTTGATCACGACGCTCCTGGGGCATCTTCTCACGGAGAAACTCCTTTGTCTTCTCGGAAAGTTCGCGGCCTCGCTTCTTAGTTCCCTCTGGGACGTTCTCAGATACTCGTTCGCCGGCAGCCTGCGCCCCGGCGGCTGCACCAGAGCCGGCATCAACGCCTCCCTGAGGTCCACCTTGACTAGCTTCTCGATTAGCAGCCTTCCCTGCATCTTGGGCGCTCTTGCTAGCCTAGGGATACGTCAGTAACAGAATATACACTGGCGCGGGATAAAACTGCAGGTTCACCTTTTCCTTCTTTTGTTGCACCTGTGACTTGATTTTGTTTGTCGAAATGTCCGGCTTATCATGCCAAACGTTTTCTTCTGCAGGTTCGTCTATTCCAGCAAGCTCTTGCTCTGAAGGTCTAATGCGCCCTGCTGCCCTTTGAGCAGCATCGCTAGCCATATCACGCATTAAAATGGTCGCATCACGAACTAGAAACCGGTTAGTTAGCGGCCCATAGTGTCAAAGGGAATTAACACGGCTATGGGGTATACGTACGAAGTTTCCGGAACTGGCCATTAGTGATCAGCAAAGTGGCGAGCGTTTGCAGCCCTTCAGCAGCTCGCGCACGATCTTGTTTCGCGGAATCTCTATCAACTGGAGCCCCGGGAGTCGCTGTGCTGGTACGCTCTCCAAGATGTTCCAGGTCCCAGATGAAATCTTGTATCAAGTTGCCCTGGTTTTTAACTAGGAAAAGCCTTTTGGCATTCTCTATCACATCGCGGACGTCTTTGATGAGAGTGTGGCCATCAGACGAGAGGTTACCAGGAGGAGAAGCCAAAGCGTCTGAAGCCAAGATGCTGTTCAGGGCGATATCGATTTGTTTATTCTAAAGTTGGATTAGCAACCTAAAATCATGATTTCTAGGCAAGACACACATACCGATGGAACTTTTCCATTTTTGAACGCTAGTGACCGATATTCCAATTAGCGACGATGAACGTGAAAATGAACCTGACATCGAGAGCTAATGATACTACATACCGGAGTAAATGCCATAGAGCTGCAGTTTGCGATTGATATCCTATATTGTTGCCCAACGTTAGAATAGATAAGATTTGCGACAAACTTCGATTTTAAAACATACCGCCTCTTTCACCTTCGGGTCTGACGGAACATTGACTGTGCTGCGGTCCATGATGAATGCAGCAGCTGAAAATTGGTCACCGCGTTCGTATCGAGCTTGAGGATACAACTTGTATAATCAATGGAGACTAGAGTCTAAGAGGGTACTAGATTCCAATGAAAATTCAAGGGTATAAATGCGCGGACACGGAAAATGCTGACACAAAAAAAAAGAAAGAAAGAAAGAAAGAACGAAAGAAAGAAACCAGTAAGTTATTCCGTTGGGTGACGTTGTTCTTGGGGTATTAAATATCCGTTGTATGTTGAGGTAGCCTCGTACATATGCCGTTTTTCGCGACGGTTGATATAAACCGAAACAGGTCGATTGAAGCAAAAACAGTAGAATAACGTGCAAAATAGCATATGAAATAGCAATTCGGAAGTGCGCAAAGGATAGAAGCTGGAAATGCGCCAACATATATTAAGAATGAAGGGAAGCTCCGATAACCAGGAAGCCACTCTTGACGTCATGGTTGGGTAGCGCAACTGCATAATACCGTCTCAACGTAAAATCCACGGCATTGACGCATTAGACTGACCAAGATACATCAGGCGTAAGGCGCATCCATGGTTGGGATCTTCAAGTTGGTTATATCATTCCCGCCCATACTCCAGCCCCGCAACGTCACCGAACCTTATCCAACTTTGCCTTTTTGGGTGGATTGTCACAAAAAATTCTGGGATAATTCCTAGACACAGAATAGGGCTGGAGTGTCTCAGTTGTTTTTGAGCCAATAGTCGAGGACTTGGAGGTGGCATTGATGGGTTTTTCAATCGAAAACTTGATTTCGAGTCAACAAGAACTACTACGCAGTACATCATCATATCGCGCAGGATCGTCTGAAACGGGGAAGAAAATCAACTAAAAGCGCTCCATGCTGTCTTATTAGCGATGATTTGTTGAAACTGCCCCATTGTCTTCCCTGTTCTCCAGACTGCCCTTTCTCATCTCTCGACTGTGAAGCGTATTTTCTATGGTTAGCTAGTCCTTCCTTCATCGTAGTAGACGTAGTAGTACTGTAGTAGTAGTAGTTAGTAGTACTATCATTGGTCTGCGGAGTTGTAGCCGTCTCTTTTACCCTCAGTGGGGATATATATAGGTGTTCCTGCTTCGAGACCTGACCGTCAGGACTAAGTTTCTACCGTTAGAGATAGCTCGGGGGATTATCTAGGTAGGAGCTATCGGTATCGCATGAGCATCGCATCAATTGACCGAAAATATCAACGAATATAGCATCAAATGTCGTCATGGAAGCCAGTTCCTCCGAGCCATACCCAATGAGGAAATAATGAGTACAGGGGGCGCGAACCTGGCCAGGTCACATGACATCACAGACGCGACCTCATCGCGCGTTTATTTGTCGCCCCAAATTGAAGTCCAGCGTGGATGGCGACATACACCAGAATCCAACAGCCAAAGGCAACTCATATCATATGCTGAAGGCGCATGTTAACAACAGATTTTTTGGCGTGCGCATTAATATTGCGCATGCCTCTACCAGCTGCTGACAACGATATTTTTAAGATCAACTTCTTTCTATTTTGGATGGGCGCAACCCCACCAAACTGACGATATTAGCAAACAAATCTTTATGAGCTCCACCTCAGTCGACAAATCTTCGTCACCATGCCCCCCTCAGCGCGGTCAGCTGGAAAGCGGAATGCCCAAAGGCAAACCCGCTTATCCTTCACTCCCTTGACATCTTCCTCACCGGGATTTGAGCAGAGCCCTGGAAGTGATAGAGTAGCAACTATGCGCTATAAAAACACCTTCAGTTCATCTAGTGCTGGCAGCCCGATCAGGAATAAGAAAGAACCTGTCTCAAAGCTGTTCCAATTGAGCCAAGGAGAGGATACATCGTCAGATGAAGAATCTATCCGCGCGCCTTCTTCGAGCCGCAGGCCGTCGAAACGACTGATTATCGACGATATGGATGAGGACGAGGGTGATGGGGAAGAGTCTGAAGATATTATCTGTTCATCTCCTGCAAAACGGCGGAGACTAAATATACAGACTGAAGTTTCTCAAGAAGAGACTCCACGTAACCGTACTGAGCGGGATAAACTTGATCTGGAGGAGGATCTGGAGGACCTTCGCGATTCGGGTATGACATCACATCGATATTTTATCTACTTTTTTAAAGCATAAAAATAGCTAAATATGAGCTGCAGCTATGACGAAGACAAGAACTCGAGGAACAGCAGCGGATAAAGCTAAGCTTAAGCGGCAAACCCAGCTGGAGGCTCTACGGCGTCGAAGAGCCGGGGGGAAGCGCGAGGTAGTATCCGTGGAGCCATCTGAAGATGAATGGAACGCAGAACAACATGAACATAAATCGTCGTCACAAGAAGAGGATGAGGACGCCTGGATTAATCTAGATGACGATAGCGACATTGAGCCTCCCATCCCCGAAGACCTTGACAAGTACGAGGACGATTTCGTTGACCAAGACGAAGAAGGAGCTTTGGGCGCTCCCGATGAACTTAACGATATCCCCTTCGAATTTACAAGACATCGATACAAACGCTTAAGAGATCATTTCAAGGACGTGGTAGAATGGATGGTGCATAACAAGCTAAATCCCGCCTTCCCACGTGACGATGTCGTCTATCAGGTCGCCTTCAGCAAAGTCAAGGATGAAGTCATGGGCCTTGCAGGATCGCAGCTTATATCTTCAGCGTGGAACAGAGACTTTAGGAAAGCCCTCGAAGCAAGGCCTGGGATTGATGTCTCCCTATATCCCCTCTCATTGGGCCATACATGCGACGCTTGCAATAAAACTAACCACCCCGCCTCTTTTGATATTAAATTTGATGGAAAACCCTACCTCCTCGAGACTCTGGAACCTGTTTCTGATGATGATGACGATAGCGACAGTGATGAGCTGGCGGATGATGAAAGCGGTGACCGTGAACATGGAAATATAGACCGCGAGGGCAACGCCATCCCAGATGCAAGGACGCACTTTTACTTGGGAAGGTAATACCGAACAAAGATCATGCTGTTCCCCCCTTTCCAACACACGCCCGCTCTATACTCCCCCAGTAACTAACCAGTCCCATCGCCCCTTAGACATTGTAAAACCAAAGCCGCAATGGCCCACACACTCATCCACTGGCGCTATCACCTCAACGAATGGATAATAGACTACCTACAACGCAAGGGTATATTCTCCGATAAGGAGATCCTTGAACGCGAGCATTGGAGCCAGAAAAAGCGCTCAAAGTATGCCAACCAGGTGGTGGATGATATGGAGGAAGGCGGGGAAGTCAACCGGCTCTGGAGGGATTTCAATACAAACTTGAAGGCGGCAAGAGAATCAAAGGTCCGTTTTACGTCCCTCAACTGACCCTACTCCCCCTTTACAAACTACAGGATATTGCAATTTCTTTTTTTTCTAACAGATGGACAATCACCATATAATTTAGGAATCTCGGTGGTGAATATTGTGTCGTGCTTGATTTATCCCGCGGATGATATATTGTAAATACATATTTTCGAGTTGCATGTAGCTTTTGGAAGGCCGTGCAGGGGCTCTCGTCCACCATTGATTGCACTTTTAACGTTATTTTATTTTGTAGTCTCGGGTATTTTCTAGCTGAACGTTTTAGTTTACATACTTAGTACTTTCTACTAGAATTTATACCTCTATTTCTTGTGAACTTGAAATCATCTCTCAAAATTCTTATCGATCTACTCGAAAATCTGTTTATCATTATAGATCATCTCAATATTTTCAGAGACATGGTAATTTCTGTAATATCACGCGCTAACGCAATCACCCACTCACCCACCCACTCACCCACCCACGCACTTATGAACAAACATACATACACTCTCCGAGCAATGATAAATTTAGAGGTCTTTTAAATTCGATGAATAATTTCCAATATTTCATTTTATCCCATGATCTTGAATAGAAAATGCAGTTTCCATGTATTCATACATATGCGTGCCCTCAAGAGAAGATATATATGAAAAAAAAAAAAAGCATGGAAAATGTTATTTGATGTGATAAAACTACATAAATTATATTTGACAGAAAAAGAAAGGAAATACGTGAAAGATGAAAATGAAAATGAAAATGAAATGCATGTAACAAAAATAAATAAATAAATAAGAGGGTTAACACAATGAAAGAAGAAGGGAGATTTTGAGACGGGTACCAAAGAAGAGGAGAAACAAAGAGGAGAGAGATGCAAATAGAACAAAAATAGGTTCGATTAGATACAAGTTGAATAGGGTTGAGAGTCAGTCGCAGCAGTGGAAAGAGGGAGAGTGGATGTGGATGGTTGCAAAAGGAGGCTTTGGTGGAAAATGGGACACGAACATGAGGAAGAAGGTAAAAAACCGCCCTCCGCTTTAACCATTTTGTGTATCCAGACGGAGGACAAACTCGCGGGAAAATAAAAAATTCGCATATATCCATATAGATGACAAACGATATCGCCAAGGAGAGCGAATATTTTGTATTTATATTTCCCCTCCCATTACTTCCATTTTGCTCGGATAATTCTGACTTTTCCTTCACATCGTGCCTGGGGTTGTAATTTTTTCCGTTCGTCAGAAGGTATCATGGTGTTAAGTTTCAACATCCCCTCCTCCATTCTTTGTTAAATATTTTTGCGCTTTCCTCGTCGGTTTGCGATCGTGGAGAGTAGGTTAACAAAAATTTCTCGTCGTTTTCCATGTCTTGTACTGTACATTAAAACGTAGAGGAGATCCAGGGGGGTTAACGTTCCAAGTCGTAGCATTTAGTTTGTCCAAACCGCCCCAGCGGCAGTCGAACAGCGTTGAAAATATAATGTTGCATATCTCCTTTACTTTCCTCCCGGCGTTGTGATAATATTCATATCTCCCGGGTATAGTTGTTCGTTATACGTCAAAAAATTCCACACAGAAGAGTTTCTGGCTCAACACAAACATCCCTCCACTCCACCCTCCTTATTTCAACACACTTCTACCTCTCCCCTCATCGCCTCCTTCTCGACACTGGTTTCGGGGTTTACAGAGCCTTTTGTGCCTCTTGTATACCCTCGGGTTGGTAATGGAGCTTGTGGCGCCCGGGGTCAACATCTATGTCAAAGGGGGAAAAAAAGGGGTTCAGGTCAGCATATTTATAATAACTAGCAATATAGAGAGACCATATCTTTTTCTTTCACTTTTCCAATTTCATATAATTTTTTTCTAGTTTATGATGGCTGAAACCATACCTCATTGGCCCCCTTAATCATCCCTTGCTCGCGCTCCATCTGTACATATTGTTGTTCCTCTGCTAGAGCCAAGGCCCAGGGAACGCCAAGCAGGAAAGCACTCGTGCTCAGCACCCAGAGTGTCTTGCCTCCGAATGAGACGGTGGATCTGGCGAATGAAGTGACTGAGGAGATGGAGCTGGAGATTCTGTGTCGGGATTGTGGGGGGATGATATCCTTGAGGGCTACGATTCTTTCAAACAACGACTCGTTGTCTGGGAGGCCGTCGTAGGAATCGGTGGAGACTTCGGAATCTAATTTGAGAATTTGAACCAGGGGTTGGGTTAGTAAAACATTAGATAAATGAGTAACAAAAGTGGTTTGTTTGAAGAGGGGGAATTGAAGTTTTCGATTTTGCGCGGATCGAAGTTTGCGAATGTTGAAGGACCAACATTTCTCCCATGATGGCATTCGATATAAAATAAAAGGTATGACTAGACGACAAAGAACATACCGGTATCTGTGAAATCATCATCCTCATCATCGCTCTCGAGGAGAGCACCACTCTTGGGATGCTGGGCGGGCTTCTCCCTGAAGTGTTCGTCTTCGACTTCCTGGAGCTTAACCATTGTGGGAGAGGTATATTACAAGAGATACGAACAAGAAAAAAAAAATTAAAAAAATCGGACAAGGGACTCAAGAGGCTCATCAGCAAAACCTTACCATCATCATTTTATTTAAATGTTCATTATTTAAATATCAGCTACGACAACTGCTTCAAGCGCCCCAACTATACCGCTATACAGCTATACGTCTTAGTTTCTGAGCTACCTATTTCTTTATAAATCCGCGTTTTTTTTTTTTTTTTTTTAGCTAAGGAATTTGTAGAAAGCTTGGCGATGTAAAAGCGGCGTCCTTG
>LGUA01000405.1:0-18163 GCA_001660665.1 Emergomyces africanus
TGTTGTTGTCGCTGTTGTTATTAATACTCCGTTATTTTTATTTATTCATTTATCTTCCTCTTCTCTCTATCTCTTCTTCATCTCTTTTCTGTTCCCTTCTCATCACTCCGTCTTTTTTCTCAAGTCCCCTCTTTTCCTTTGCCATTCTCATAATAGCGATGAGCTAGACATCCTTGCCGCCATTCACGGTAGACATATTCGTCTTCCCGAAGAGGGCTAGAGGGTAGAGAGAAGCTGTCGCGCGAAATAGTTGGTGATATAAAGGAATTTGCCCGTTCTCACTCAAATCTCCTCCCATGATAACCACACGGGTTGGGCTCAAAGGGACCCAGCCCATCAAGATGAAGCTCAACCCGAAACCTGGTCCCTCGTTCGCCTTTGAAAACGATGGGGGGCATCCTTTACTTGCCAGGGGGAGCACCCAGTTAAACTCTCAGGCCTTGCTACTCTGTCCATTTGACCCAACAATTGGGGTACCAATCTAGTGAGCTCCCAAATACACCTCTGCAGGTATGAGGCGGGCCCATCTTATCTGATATACGTCTTCGGCTAGACGACGATTTTCAAGATGTACCGGACGCCCCCTAATGTGTGCCCTCTTCAATGCTTTTGGAAACCCCTTTTGTACATACCTGAGGGTGATGATAATCGGGAAACACCGACATTCCGCAACTGGGAGGTATAAAAGCTCTGGGGTACAGCAAATATTTGCAGATTCGGTTTCTAGTACTACTAGTAGTACTATCAAAGCCCGCCCCTTCAAAAATAATACCCGACGTCGAGAGGGGAACGTTGGAGGGGAGACAAACAGTCACACCTGCCTATCTAGCCATAGTTGTTTCCTTGTTTTTTCTTCCGTGTCTGAATCAGATGATCCTCCGTCAATACAAAGTTTTATCCCCTCATTTCAACGAATTTTCTCGCGGCCGAAAATATTCGGTTAGCATATTTATATAGTAGGTAGGGAGGATGCAGTATTTATTTTTTTGGGGAGGTATTGAGGAATTATGCTGCTCGCTTAATCCATGTGGTTCTGCCCTTCGGTGGTCCGGAGGGGCAATAGGTTTAAGGGGAGGGGAGGGGGATTCGTCAACATACTATATAATACTATTTTACACATTCAAACTCCAGGGGGGTTGTTTGTCTGTTGGCATAATTGCAAACAGGACTGAGCATCAACAGGCCATATGTGAGTCAAAGGTTTCTACTATTTCAGAAAACCGCAAGGCTCATGTAGTAGTAGTTAATTCAATTTAGAGAAAGTTAGTCAGTGTATTTTGAGAGTCAGAGGGAGCTCTTTTTAAACAACTTCAATTATAAAATGTAAATATATACATCTTTCCTGCTCTTTTGAATGAAAAAGAAAATGAGAAGCTGTGCAGAGCCAACCACAACAATGCAAGCCAGTTGCACCGTCTCTGTGTAGTAGAATTTTCGAAGTCCATTTCGTCATTTTCGCCCTCCGCAGCCTGGACAAGGCTTTCCCAAGCGCATTTGATTGATTCGGCCCGATTGGGCAAATATGGGAAAGTTTCTTCTCCCTTCTGGCTTTAGCTTGCTGCCTTTTTTTATGCAAAGATGTCCAATGCAGGCAAGGCTTTATTTTTCTCTGGTCATTCGATTTTCGTTCTCTTCTCCCCAACATATCATTAGGTGCATTAGTTATTTTTATGGGGTATCGTTTTCATCTTGTCTAGCCCCGCGGTTTTTTTCTTTTTGAGCAGCGCTTCCAAAATTTCAATTGGTTAGTAGTTTTTTCAGTTGAAGGGTTACTTGGCGGTTGGTTTGTGCAGTCCCCATTTAAGCCTAGGAGAAAATTCCATTGAATTTGAGCGATTAGAGATGTGGAAGAGTAGTACGGAGTATGTAATTTAGTGGTAAACCCGTAATTGGTGAACAGGAGAAGGAGAAAGAGGGGGAGAGACGGCCGAGAGAAGAAAAAGCGAACATCGACAGGCGATGGTTGGGTTGCCTTTTGCCTTTAATACTAAATAATTAGGCTTCATTAAAAGTCAATGGAACAGAACCAAGGCACAAGGACGATATGTTATGTACAGTACTGTACTGTACTCCGTACGGACGTACTTATTAAGCTCAATTGACAGCTGCCTTAAGTTAAAAGTTAAGGTCGGACAGATGAAAGCGTATTATTCATTTTATCTCTCTTCATATCTCTTTTGAGCTACATCAACTCCAACAGGTGGAATCATTATCTAGTACTATCCTTTTTTCCTAGTCCGTACCATCCCACCCATATATGTCCCAGTCATGCATACTAGTATTTGTGTCCTTTTTCTCCGACGACACGAGACAAAGCAATTCGATGTCTCTCTCTCCATTCAAATATTGACTTATTAGCGGCTGTTATAGATACTAGATATGATATCACCCACGCTTGGAAATAATACAATACCCAATACTCAATACTCAATACCCAATACCATCCCCCATTGACTTCCCATCTAAAACTAACTACTAACTATTAACCCATATAACCATCAAATTATTCTTTTGCGCCTAACCAAGGATCCAGCCAAGGAAACCCACAGTCCGCCAATGGCGGCCGTCCGCTGTCCCCATTCCCCTCGTCGCATCCTTTCACATCCCGGCCGCCACTCGCTCCCGATTCCAGCCCCTATCCAATTGCCCCCTTTGCCCCTATCAGTCTCGCTTCCTCTTCCCGAATAGGTATGATGGCTCCCCGGCGTGGCTATAAAAGGCTCCTCCTTTTCCTCCTCCTCGTCTTCCTCTCCCTCTTCCTCATTTTCTCGTCGTTCTCTTCTTGTTCATCCTCAGCTTTCAGCATCTTCACCGACTTATCTTGCTGCTCCCCACCTCCCCCATTGACTATAACCTTTTCCATCAGCTTATACCCTCCTTCTCTGTCATCAACAAACTACCTCAGCTATACTCATCTTCCTCCATAACACATATCAGATACTACCCCTTGCTTGTCATACTCCCCGTTGCGGCTATCTTGATCGTTCTTCTTGCTTGATACCCCATTCATTTTGTTATGATACCCAGTGTTCGCTCAGACCATTGAACTGAAAGAGCATCTGTCTCAGTTCTCTCTGCTGCTGCTTGTTATTTGTTACCATTTTCATTCCACTTCTCCTCTGGCAAACTTGTTCTAAAAAATATTCGCGAGCAACAATTCAATCCTCCCGAGAAAAAAATAAACTAGGGACACTCCCCGTTTTTCACAAAACCAACCAAAATGGATTCCATCAGAGGCAATTACTACCAACCAACCACGTCACTCCCAATCGCCATGCCTTCAAAGGCTCCCGCGGGTGCAAATCTCTATCCCATCTCCCGCGTGGCTGGTTCGCCGCCAGAAATATCTGATGCGAGCACCACTACTGGTAGTGCGAGCGGAGAGACGTTCGATACCTCCTCCGGAGGCTATTCTGGCGTCGATGTGATGGACATGCTGAATGACCGCATGTCCAACGTTTTCGACCCCAGCCGTTTGGACAAAGGAGTAGCTAAACAAGCGAAACTGTGAGTCTTCCCCAGAGCCTATGAATTTAGAAACTGGTGAAATCCGCGCAGTGCTGCTGTTGAAGTGGCGGGGTGGTCTTCATCTTGACATCTCCCGATCTCTCGAATGCTTATTCCCTCTTATAGTTCCGGCCACCTCAACGCCAAACAACAAGAACTCCTGGAGCTTCAAGCTCTTGCCCAGCGAAGGCTCAAAAATGCGCGTGCCAATTTTGCTGATGGCATCAAGGCCGCCAAGGAAACCAAGCAAGATCTTGAATGGACCCAAAAACGGGTCAGGTAAGCTACCACCATTTCTCCTTTAAATTTTTTACCCGTCGTCAAATATTGCTACACCTTCATGTGGGCTTCCGCTCCGCCCCGCGGATATCCATTTCCGCCGCGCTCCGCCATCACATCGCGTCTTGGCATTCTTGAGCAGACAGCGAATGTCGTGAATTTTTAATATTCGGAATTTTTAACCTCCGCACTCCGAATTTCTATACTTTTGGTATCTGATGTCTAATTACCACTGGTATCGCAGTAATATGAGAGCGAAAGCCGAGCGGACTCTACCGGATGAGTACCGTGCCGCGACAAACAAATATTCATACCCCAATGGTTACTGAATTTTGCCCCAAAATTGATACCCCTGAATTCATCTTTTTCCTTTAATAATGATTTAACGACTCATGACGGTGGTGGCTTTCGTACCTTTTGTTAATAAAAAATTACATTTCGCCCGATCTTCGTCATTTTGGAACTCGGATAGGTTGGCTTGACATATTTACTATGGTTTCAATTCGCACTGCATGTAACTTTTTGGAGAGGGGAATTTGGTCTTTCTGGATATGTATTCTGAGTTTGGATTCATTGTCTTTTCTTTGTGGTTGGGATCTATATCGGTTTTTATACTCCTGTTTCGAATTAGGAAATCTAATTTTATACCGGTTCTTTCCGCCCCCTGAGCCAGTGACGTTCTTTGCTTTTTCTACTTGCGACAAATTTCTTTTCGGACCAACCAGCAGGGCCGGGATTGCATAGGCAGTTGGCTAGGAAACTTGTGATTCGCTGCGAGAACGGTTCCGATCTGAACTGTCTCATCTGCGTGTCTGGGACCCTGACAGCAGCGTCCGGTTGCGCCCAGCTATCATGCTCTCTAAGACATCGCTGGGCGCCGCAAGTCACATGAGCCCCTACCCACCGTTGACGGACAGAAAAAACATTCCCAGGTCCATATGCCGGACCTGTCATCGTTGTAGCAGCTATTCCGCTATCCTCAAATTACTCATCATGAGGACATCTACCCTTCCGAGCCCCCACCGCGGGTTTCCGCCCACCACCATTTCCCCGCTCCACCCCACGGTTTTGTCCAACTCCCTTGCCGCTTTTGGGACCCGTTTCCGTCTAGCCTATCCCCCTGGCGCACCCTGGCATTTCTAAGCGCGGGCGGCCCACCATGATCCACCCAGCCACCAGGTACATGGGCCGGTTAGTCTTAAACTGTGCCGCCGTGATCTACCGGGCCCAGCTGCAGCAGCGGGAATGCTGTCTTTCGGCTAATGGTACAATATCGTATTATATTCTGTATGGTATGTACCGGACACATGTATGTGAGCGGGGTTACCGCAATGGTGATGTATGTACAGTACCGTACATGTAAATGATAGGGATAGCCGCCGTAGATAAGAGCAGCTATGGGGTAGTGTGAAACCGTGTAAATACTGTACCTGTACTCCATACTGTACATAGATGAACGCACCCCCACGCTTTGTATGATAGATACCATGTAACAGGAATGGGATGGGTCTGTAAATTAAAATATGCTGGCATCACCATCCCAGCGCCCCCAAAAGATTAAGAATAAAAGACGTATGAGGGACCTAACCTCTCCCTATTAAACAGCCGGCCAATGGGGTCCATGTGCTTGTTGTGTTTTGCAAATAAAGTACTGTACAGCCGTCCACATACATCCTGTCGCTGCTACGCAACGCCGTCCTGAAACTCAACTGTCCTTGACGCCAGGCAAAACAAAACAATGCCTCGGACCAAGTAAACCAGGCTCGATGACAACTAGGAGAAGTAACCTGGCTACTCGCTGCTTAAATAACGAGTTGAACTTGGTAGGGGGAAAAAGAGAATGGAGAGTAGAGAACCGAGAACCGAGAACCGAAAGTTGACATGAAAATAAAAGGATCAAACTAGTCTTAATCAAGTGTGATCGAATATGAAAAATCTGGTTCTTTTAAAAGCGCCGACAGACATCTCATCATTATCATTATCATCATCAACAGCAGAGATGTTACTGAATAAATTCCACAGTGGTAACTTCGACCCCCCTTGGGGCTGGCCCAGTAGGTTGTACAGTACTAGTATTCTTACCATGGGGGCAAGTGACATAACTCCGAGTCGTTTTGACGCCATGAGCCAGGAGACTTTGCTTCTCGCGAACGCATGACATGGTAGGAGATCCCATCTCCAGAAGACACTGGGAGCTCCAGTTTTGAAGATAACGGAATAGTGTGGTCTAAAGAGCGTTGAAGATGAGGTATGGAACCTCCATTCAGGCCTCTGAAAATTCGCCTGCCCAGAAGCAAGCGAGGACAGCGTTTTAAAGCGCAACTTGCGGCTTGCTTCCCCATATCAAGCGTTGGTTGGGCGATATATCGATTGCATGATGGTATGGCCTAAAGCACAGGAAGAGGACATCATCAACCCCTAGAATAAACTTCTAGCTGTCCTTACGCCTACCCGATGGAGGCTTGCGCGTTGTCATCAGATCCATCAGGGGGCGGCAACTAATGCAGCCCATTTGCTCCAAGCAAAACACTAACTGAGGCGCAGAAGAACTCCTGTTGGCGTTTGAACATGGACAAAATTTGAGCCACATTATTATTTGGAATTTTCAATGTGGTTTGACTTCCAGAGTACTCATCCAGTGAAGTCTGAGGTGAAGCTCTCCATTCAACGGACGATTAGCCCCTCTAGCGCGCTGATTAAGGCGGTGAGCGGGGTGCCCAGCTCAAGCAACTTTACATTGACCAATGTCTCCGGTAGGAAAAGAGAATAACAATACTCTCGGCCTTCAATATGTATTCATTCTAGTGATACTCCCAGATATCTCCTCTGAGACAGTGGTGCGGTGTATCCATAACGATAATAATAAAAGATACGTGCGAACGAAGTAAAAGTCCCAAAATATATAAATATATAAATCTTCTCTTAACCTCTAGAATAAAAATCCCATAGTTGTGCTCGACAGAGCAGAAACGTATATAATCAGCCTCACATACTCCATTTACTCATTACACATAATTCTGCTCCTCCATCGCCCTCGCAATCACGGAAGCAAACCGACCCGCTCTATCAGTATCCTGCTTGGCTGTGCCGATGCCAAGAAGCACCCTCTTAATCCCAACACCAATTTGGTCACTCTGCGTCAACCCACGCAGCTCCGCCAACGCACCTTCTATCTCTTGTGGAGAGAAAGCCTGAGCTTCCTTCAAGATGTACGACAGCTCAGAGAAGGTGTTTACATTCGGCACTCGGATATCAGAATTGAATGAGTTGAAGACATCGAGCTGTTTCAGGATGGAGCGTTCCGTGGATGTAGCGAGGATGAGCAGACGGCGGTCTCCAGGGGGTTTCTTTCTCAGTAGTACCATCAATGTCTGAAGCACTGTGTTGCTAAAGCGGGGCCCGATGGGGACCCAGTCGATGATTCGCTCGATGTTATCCATTACAACGACGCTGGTGGGGCTCTTATATGCATCCATGAATACCTTGCTCATGTGTGAAACTTTAGCTGCTTCGCTATAACCAACCATATCCTCCGGGGATATGAGCTTAACAAAGGGGAAGCCTGAATCGATGGCAATCTTGGCGGCTAGGGCTGTTTTACCGCTGCCTGGAGGTCCATGTAGAAGGACTGAGAAGAGGGAGGTTGTTGATTGAGGATCCCGCACTTGGTTGACGAATAATTTGCCTTCGCCTAGGATGCTGTTTATTTCTGGAGAATAATGGATGATTCCGCCGTGGAGACAGCTTTCGAGTTCTTCTTCAGAAACACCGAAGGCCGGTTTTACCTCGTCAAGAGCATTGTGGAAGTCTTGGCGATTGACTTTCATGTCGACGATATCATCACTGATCCCAGCCATGGTACCGACTTTTACATGTCGGTTAAAAGCAAACGATGATGCCGACTTAACCAAACCACTAATTTCGGCTCCCGAGAAATTCTTTGTCAGTTGAGCCAGCTCAAGAAGATCGACGTCTTTATCCATCACGTCATTCTCTCTCATTTTCTGAGTGTGAATTTTCAAGATTTGCGCCCGCCCATGTTCGTCTGGCAGCGAAATTTCCATATGTACTTCTAAACGGCCCGGCCGCAGCAAAGCATCATCGATCATGTCCATACGGTTCGTCATTCCAATGAGAAGGATGTTGTTCAGTTGATCAACGCCATCGAGCTTTGACAAAAGCTGATTGACGACGCTGTCGCCAACGCCGGTTCCACCACCCGCGCCGCTACCGCGCTGTTTGCAAACAGCATCCAGTTCGTCAAAAATAATAATATGGAGTCCACTTTCGTCTCCCTTCTCCTTATATTCCTTCTCCGCATCCGCAAACAGTTTTCGAATATTCTCTTCCGACTGTCCGACGTATTTGTTCAGAACCTCAGGTCCGTTAATAACTTTGGGCTCTCTAGCATTGAGCATTTTGCCGATTTGTCTAGCAATCAGAGTCTTTCCCGTCCCAGGCGGCCCGTAGAGCAAAATTCCCTTGACGTGTTGAATACCCAGCTTCTCCACGAGCCCAGGAGGAAAGATCCTAGAAGCAAATGCTCTCCGAAATATGGTGCTGAACTCCATATCCAGGCCACCAATTCCCATGTTTTCGAACTTAAAATCTGGTTGAATAATGGAGTTTGCCGCAGGTCTTCGGTTGGAAGGTTTCACGTTGATACCCGTCTTTGCATCCTTAAAAAAGTTGATCAGAGTAAATGATGTCAGAATTCCTCTGGCGCGAGGATCGGACGTCGTTGGGGCAGAGGATGATTTTGCTTTCTCTGAAGCTAAGTCCCCAAGTTGGACCGTCTTGACAGTTAACAATAAAGGAATACTTTTGTCGTCCATCAAAACCTTTTGGCCAGGGGCCAAGATTTGGTTTTCGAAGTTCTAGTTATTACACAGTTAGCCATGGTAATTCTGCTTCAGCTCAGAAAAAATTAAACCATAGTACTAACCCGAGTGACGACTCGTGCGAGTTGATCTTGATCATAAGGCGTTTCTGTCCGCTTCTTGCCGGCGAACCCGATTTCTACGTCCATGGATGCGAGATATGACTGCCCGCCTTGGCTGAAAATGTCATACAGTCGAACGGTGACCATATCCGTCAATGCGACTTGAGCCCATGTCCTCTGTGGGTCAGACATGCTAATGTGCCCCGGTGGGAACCCTTCGAGAGGGCGAGCAGAGAAGACAAACATATCATTTATCAGAACTAGGACATCCGAGCCGTCGCGGGAAGGAGGAATATCACGCGGCGACACCGCTACGCTGTAAATCAGAAAAATTAAATAGTCAGCATCCCATTTTACAATTGTGTGAGGCGGTTCTGACGAAGCCCAAAAAGGGTACAAAACCTACAGATTTCCGTATGTATACGAATTATCTGGGCTCTTCGCCGGACGCAGAGACCAGACCCGGTCATCCATGCCACCACCTACTCTTGGAGGCATTCTATCGGGTCCTTGTCTAGAAGGCATGTGTTGTTGTGGTGGCCGCGGGCCATGGGGGGTCGGTCGTAATTCCTTTTATCACCATAGCCATCAGTCATCACAGTGTCAGAATCAGAATCAGGTCGACGGAGTGGAGATGCATACCCTCCACCCAGTCGAGGATCCGGTCCGTGGCCAGGTGACTGCTGATTAGGGCTATTGTAGCGGTCCCGCGGCGGAGCCGTTCTGTCTCCTCCAGGGGCGGGGCTACCGCTGCCGCTGTTGGAGCCAAATGGATTGACGGAGGGGAAATTGTTGCGATTAAACATGCTGTCGGGTGGCTTGTGGGTGGATTTCTTTGGTCGGGGACATAGGAACTTGTACTCGTTCAGGTCATATATATAGCCTGCTGATGAAGAGAACACGTTATTCTCAAATTTTGATGGTCAGCCTAGCTTTAGGTATCTTGCAAGGTGGGAGGAGCTTTGCAGTGGAGGCTGACAGGCAACAGTATAAACAAGTTTCGAACATGAGACGCAAAATAGGAAGAAGCGATATCAACCTCAAGCCAAGTAATGGAACCCAGGGCAGTATGTCTACGGGATATAACAAATCTGGCTGCCTGTATGTAGTTGGTATCAAACAGATGTTCAGATAGGCAACATGTGGTCATTTCAGCCATAAATATTTGGCGCCACCTTCCACTCCGCTGTGGCGCAGGTCTTGGCGTCATATGAGAATACTAACTAGTAGTATGGCCGTTAAATAAATGCCTTTAACATACTCTGCTACTAACATACAATGCCGTAAAACATTTTACATGAAACTCTGAAAGGATGGTCTTGTAAGTTACATTCTTGAAAATTCCGCAGTCACCCGTTACATTCTATTAATACTAGTGCTATTTTTTTCGCGCCAGACATCTGCTGGGCAAGAAGTCATGGAATGTCTACAACACAGAAAACATCGCCCGCGTTCGCCGCGATGAGGCTGAAGCAAAGGCGCGCGAAGAGGAAGAGCAACAGCGTCTACAGAAAATCGATGCCGAAAAGCGTATACAGATCCTACGAGGCCTACGCTCACCATCCATATCCCCTCCTCCACCTGATCAGGAAAAGCCAACAGCTCCGGAGCGAAGGAACAAGGAACGGGAGCAAGATTCCCGCCACCGCAAGCGACGACGCATAGCTGGGTGAAAACGATACGGAGCGTGATATCCGATTTGCGAGGGAAGATGCGCAACGTGCAGAAGCGAGGCGTGAGGAGGATGTTGTCCTCTTACGCCAGCAATCGAAGGATGACGCCCCGCTAATCGACGATTCAGGTCATATCAACCTATTCCCCGAACCTGTAGCTGCAAATTCTATTGGTAACTCGGGGAAGAATCCCTGAGGCTGAGGCTGAGGCCGCGAGGAAGAAACGTGAATATGAAGACCAATATACGATGCGTTTCTCAAACGCGGCCGGATTTAAGAAGAGCCTACAAGAGGGGCCCTGGTATTCGTCCTCGACCGTTGACATAGCGGCGCAGACGGCTGATGATATGTTGCCAAGTAAAGATGTGTGGGGCAATGAGGATCCGCGTAGGCAGGAGAGGGAGAGGGCGAGAATTGATACAAGCGACCCGTTGGCGGTGATGAGAAGGGGTGTTCGTCAATTGCGGGATGTGGAGAGGGAGAAGAAGAAATGGGAAGAGGAGAGAAAGAGGGAATTAAAGGCATTGAAAGATGAGGTTGAGTGGAAGGAGAGGAGAGAATCGGATCGTCATCGCCGAGAAACCCGGCGGCGGAGAAGGCGGGGATCTGATGCTTCGCGAGACAGTTTGGAAGGGTTTACTTTAGACGCCGATATCCCGTCAATAGGGAGTGGCCGTGACCGTGAACGTTCGAGGAAACATCGTCGAGAGCGGAGGGACCGGAGGGACCGGAGTCGGGAACGGCCCTCGAGGCATTCACGCTCCCACCAAGACCGTAATTCTCATCGCAGTTCCAGAGACCGAGATAGACCCCAGCTGAAACACTCTTCCGCTGACGAGCGTCTGCCGGGCTGGGTGCCAGCTCCTGGGAAACGGTACAGTTCCCAATTTGCCGGTTTGTAGACGTTAATAGACGTTAATTCGGCCCATGTGCCCGTCTATGATAACCCTTAATTATATTGATGGTAAGGCGGAGGGAGGGGGATAAATAATCATGCAGCTATGAATAACGCCACCATTGTATTTTATTTTCTGGTACCAACCCTCTCTATTTTGACATACCCAAACATGAAATGCAATGCCATCAACCCAAATCCCAAATGTAGCTATCTAGTACCCGAGAATACGACAGAAAGTGAAACGCTCATTGTAACGACCACTCCTGTCGTCCGCTTTCAACGCCCTCAATATCCCAATCAATCCCAATATCCAAAAGCCGCGATCCATCATCCTTCTTCCTATATTCCACATGACCCTTGATAACCTGCCCCTTCTTTAGCGGCCTAGCGGGCCTTTTATGACGGTTTATCAAAAATACCCCCTGTTGCCAATGAGTCTCCGTATCAAAGGGGCCGGTCGAGAACGCAACAAACCCTTCCTTCTTCAAATCACCCGGTACAGCATCCTCAGCCACCTTCGATGTCCTTGACGGCATGAAAAATATATCAAACCACACCGCCCAGCCGTCCAACGCATCGACATCTGTATTGAGCGTAGTTTCAAAGCTCTTGATGAAGGTAAGCTCCTCCACAGTTATTGTATGTAACGGCAGTTGTAAGAACGGAGATGCTTTCGCGATGATAGTTTCTTCTGGCTTCTGGATATATCGGACAAGAGCCTCATCGTATATGTTGAGAAGCATACTGGACATTTTGAAGCCGTAGACGGAGTTCCAGAAGGTTATGTGTGAATCTACAAGGTCTGAATCGGCTAGGGGCGCGATTTGGAGCGTGGCATGGGAGGGCACCATTAACCCATTGGGCGCGAGGTAGCGGTCTCGGGCCCAGATTACGGAGTCGAACATTGCTTCAAAAAGGAGACAGTATCCCATCCATTCTGAGACAATGATATCCACTTGTGGCACGGGTAGTTCCACTTCTTCGATTTTTCCACGGATGCATCTAGTAAATTTTTCAGTTAGATTGATTTTATTGGCTTTTTGTATGTAGAAAATGGATGGCAGAGGGCATATTTACTTGATCACATCTCCAAATCCATTGTCATAGACGATTTCACGTGCCCGGTCAATGATATCTGAATTGTCAACCGCAATAACCATTTTTGCCCCCGCCTTTGCGCAGAACATGGACAGAATACCTAACAGCAGGTAAGACTCAACAATATGGATCTAATTAATTGCATGAAGAATGTATCATACCCGTTCCGCATCCAACGTCAAGTACAACCTTGTCCTTAAACAGGCTTTTGTTGTCATATATGAAATCCCGATACGCATCCGTGCGGACAGAGTCCTTGAGCATGGACTCGTGTATACCTACAATAATGAGTTAGCGAAGGATAAACCCTCCTATTTTTTTCACTTCTCCCTTTTTCACAAAAGTCAAAAGACCTCAGTAGTGAGCTGCACCTACCATTATACGAGTAGGAGGTGAAGTATCCCGACTCCGCCTCATGAAATCTACCAGAGCCCGAAGCTTCAGGTTTTCCACCTGCGCTTGAAGTTATGCTGCTTAATTCCTTGTCAAGAGACCTCTTAACAATCGCTTTATACTCTTCGAAATCGCCTCTCATTCGTTCCAACTCTTCTTCAAGTTCTCGAATCCGAGAGTTTGGATCTGCTGATTCTCCCTGCTTCGCCGACGGTCCATTGTTTCCTTCCTCGTCCTTCAATTCCTCCGATAAATCATCCAAGCTGTACAAAAGCGCATCGTCCTCCAGCACAGGTTTCAAATATCGCTCCTCATCGAACAGGGCCGCAGAAGATATGTCGGGGGTCGAGTTCCCTGCCTTGACTTGTGCGCGAATATAGTTGACAAGTCTAATAGTACCCAGGAAATCGAGGCCTGAAACGAACGACAAATAGTCAGCTACAGGCCATCCACTAGAAACCACCTGGCATATATAACAGTTCTCCACCACCAGGTGGCAATTGAAACTATTGGACCGGTTTTGTTTTACACACCAAGATCCTTCTGAACTCCCAACAGGTCGAAGTGATAGTTTTCCTTGCAATCATTGAGCATTGACCGGGCATCCGGGAAGGCCTTATCGCTAAACAAGCTGATAACGGGCTCAGACTCTTCGTCTAGTTCAACATCTTCCCATCCTTCATCCTTTGATAGGTCTAGGGGGTCTGAGGTTGAGGATCCACTGTCGCTGTCTGAATGTGTATCATCGGGGCGGCCAGGCGAGGTTTGTGGAAGAGAAGCCATAGCTTTGAGTAATAACGAATGGGTCGAATTCTATAATAAAAGGATGACTGGGAGTTGGGTTAATAATATTTTTTATTTTATTTTATTTCCTTCTCTTCCCTAAATAAAATATTTCTTTCAGGTATGTTGGCTGGCCAAAAAATTTGTAGTGGGGCAGTCCGAACCCCTCGCCGTTAAATAATTTATTTAGCTTGGTAAACTGCTAATTGCGTGTTTACTAGCAAAATCCAAAATTCAATAAAATCCTAGGTTCCCAGTTTGACCCATTATGTTTCAATGATAGTTCAAAATTGATTGAACATCTTCTGTTTTCAGCTGGAGGTCTTAAAAACCAGGTGATGAGGGGAATTGGTGCCCGAACACGGCGTTCGTCAAATGCTCTTGCGCCTCCTCAGAAGCCGTCTGGAGCCAAATCATGAAAGCATCAAGCAAGAATCCGTGATACCTTCGCCCCCAATTTTGTAAAATCTTAGGGTCGGGGTTTGTTGTTCAGGTTAGGGGTTAGATGCCCGGAACTCCAGCAACGATCTTAACTATCATGAGCACCAGAAGCCTAATAATAATGGTGATAAAAAGGCCCACTTGGAGAAGGCTGGAATAAAATTGAGCACACTAAGGGTCTTGGCGGGCCCAAGCGCCCCCGATCCATCCGGACTAATTTAATTCCATTCTTTAGTGGGGCGACATCCACACGGGTCTGAGAGCACATGCATTTGGATATATCCAGCATCTGGAACGTAGCTGGTTTCTCTTAATGCAGTACGGAGTACTCTGTACAACTGCTCTTGATATATATGCACAGGCCTCTACTCCTCATTCTACAGGATAGCCCTATTGTGCATGGAAATCTGTTAAAAGCCCTTTAATTGGTCGTATTTGAGTGGCTCTATCAGGTCTGTGAGTTCAGTGTCAATCTCTGATTAAACTCATTATTGTCATGAATACGGAGTAAAGAATGTGCAACCCTCCATCTTTCATGCTACTAGCCTTACCTACTTGATCTTCAACTTTCACCTTTCCTCATAATAGCCCGCGCTTCTACATTTCATGTAGACACCGGTGCGGCTTCTTGGTGCCCCGCGTGAACAAGCCTCAGTACGACTGGCGCCACTCGCGACGTTATTTTACCCATACAAAACCCTTACATGACCCAGATTACTGATGGAGGGAAGAATTACAAGTTCAGGAAATATTGCTTCAAGCCCAGAGTGAAAATGGGTGCAGTTCCCTTTGTTACTCCTTGTTCAACAATGAATCTTACATGTTCCTCATCTCCGGAGACCAGCCCAAGGCCAGGCCATGTGAGAGAGGTATAGCACATGTCTTTCTCCCATCAGCTTTAGGTGTCTTATCAGACACTTGTTGTTGTCCATTCCATTTGCAGTATTCCGTCTCAGCTTCATCTCAAAAGCCGGATATCCTGAGTCGTTCATTGTAGGGTAGGAACTTGTCGAGGTGAAATGGCTTTGACAGAGCCATACCAGTAAGCCCCTTGTCATTTTAACAATTCTTCTCGTTTTCTAGGGCGAGCTTGGAGTCCTTCTTCTGTGGGCATATTCTTCTTTCCATATCATTTTTCATCCTCCCGGCGCCGCTTTACTTGTGCACCATCCACAGGGGTGGTGCACAGGTAATTGCTCGTAATTTCTCAAATCTGGGCATGCTCCTCTCGATTCGTTTTAGAAAATTAGTATAAATATTTCTTTCTTGGTTGATAAAGGTACTTATCAACGTAAGTAGTAATTTCTCCCGCCCTTGAGGAGAACCGCGGAGCATCTCATAAGGCTGACACTCTCTTGAAGAGCCGCACACCAGCCTGGAGTTTTCCTCTTTGAGAAAATACAATCACGCTCAGTTTCTTACTCCCAGCCATGGTGCTTAACCTTCCTGTACCCTAATAATTTGCTGAAACTATGTAGATAGTGCTTAGCCAGGATTTGATTACGCCGAGCAAATCAAGTTTGCTGTAAACCCTCCATCAAATATAGAACAATGTAGACATTGCCCTCGATATAGGTAGCTACGGAAGAAAAGAAAATAGAGCAATAAAAAAAAGTGCCCACCAGCGCTGTGATTTGATTCCATAAGTTTGATTGACAGCAAAGACTCTCTTGTTCAACATTGAGTAGTGGACCCTTTTTCTTTCAAGATGACACAATGAAAAGTTATATCTGAGTAGCATAATTTTCACTTGGGATCTTGAGAACTGTAGCTGAACTCGAAGGAGCCTTGTGTGCCACGATGTGGTGGGTCATAAACGAGCTATTTTGTCGCCCAACACCGACATGGCGGAGGCAAAAGGAGCCTGGAATACCTATCAGTGGCATCAAACTGTCATCCTATGACCAATCTGCTGTACGGCGTACATTTCGGCATATTTGACAACAAAGAATCAAATAAATATATAATCGTACGAAGGGGTACAGAATACTACCAATCAAATCCTTCTAGATGAGGCTTTGGCCTTTAGAAGCTACACAAAATAGAAAGCTCCTTCCACTCCTGTATAATTACTATATAATGGCAATTCTTGACGTTTGTGGTAACATATTTACTACGTCGTATCATTGGGCTCGCTATCTACAGACTAGCTTGAATTGAAAAAGGGGACCCACTTCAGAAACCTGGGTCAATTTCGATACCATAATACCTAGTTGGCCCCGCGCTTGTTTACATCAAGCCCCAGACCATCACCAGCGCTGCGATCTGCACGCCTACCGATCCTCCTCCTTTGGGCAACATCACCACCTTACCGCACGACGCCAGCCAACCATCTTCGGCGAAATTCTCCCTAATCAAGTAACCTATGCTTATCCTGGAGCATTGGCTGCTATTAGGTTCCTCCTATTCACGCTCAGTTTTAAACCTCACGCTCGCTGGGCAAGCATTCCCGCAATCTCTAACTTGAGGTCTTCATATATGGTTCCTTGGTTTCACTCCCACAAAACCTCCCCAACGCCAATAGCAGACTTGTTGTGTGATCGATGGCGTTCCTGTTTAACCGCGCCAGGCCACGGCAACCTGCCGAGGTCGCGCGGTCAATAAAAGACCTTCTGGTGCGCCTCTGGGAGAACCCGAATGGCGCCGCAAAGGTGCGGTTACATTTCCCCAAGTAAGGGCTTCCGGAAATTTTTGCTAATGGGTGAGGAGGATTAGGTGGAGGAAGACCTAGCGAAGCAATTGGCTCATATGAAATTGATTGTTCAGGGAACACAGGGTTTGTAAATCTTGATCAAACTATGCGTCCGCCCCCTTACACCCCTAATAGAACGGAAGAGAAACTCAGGCTCACAATCCCCTGGTGAAGAGGTCGATATCCTCCCCGAACAGGTACAGCAATTGGTACAAGCAGTCATCCAAGATGACCTGCTCTACGAACTAGCCCGAAGTATCCGCCATTTACCCTTCGAAGCAAGAAAAGATACGCAAACCATATTCTCGCACATCCTCCGTTTTAGGCCCGCCAATGCGAACTCGGCCGATCCGCCCGTCATATCTTATATTGTGCATAACCGGCCGGAGATCATAGTTGAGCTATGTTGGGGATATGAGAACCCTCGAAGCGCCATGCCCTGTGGATCGATCCTGCGCGAGGCTCTCAAGTTCGAGGTTGTTGCGGCTATTATACTTTACAACGAGTCTGCCAGAGATGAGCCTGCCATCCGGATTAACGAGGTCGAGCCGGGTGCGAAGGAAACGGGAGAAGGCCTCCTTTGGAATTTTTTCCAATGGATCAACCGTGGCAGCTTTGAAGTCAGCGCTGATGCGTTTACCACATTTCGGGTAGGGATTCCCTCCCATATTGCCCCTCGCGCCAGTTTTTATTCCCTTTTTTTTTTCTTTTTGATCTAAAAAATATCCTCTCACAATTTGCCTCTAGGATATCCTTACGAAACATAAAGGCCTGGTGTCGCAGTACCTGTCATCCAATTTCGAGATTTTCTTCAGTAAATACAATAATATTCTCGTCCAGTCAGATTCGTACGTGACGAAGCGACAAAGCATCAAACTACTAGGCGAGATTCTCCTAGACCGGGCGAATTATAATGTGATGACGAAATATGTTGATCGCGGGGATCACCTCAAACTGTGTATGAACCTGTTGAGAGATGATCGCAAAATGGTTCAATATGAAGGTTTTCATATTTTCAAGGTCTGACTACTCTAGTCCACCGCGCTCAAATTTCTGACCGTTTGTTTTCACCCAACAGAAACCTGACGAACTTTTTTACTCTAGGTCTTTGTTGCAAACCCTAACAAATCCGTTGCCGTCCAGAGAATTCTAATCAACAACCGGGATCGCCTGTTGAAATTCCTCCCCAAGTTCTTGGAGGACCGGACAGATGATGATCAGTTTACAGATGAAAAGAGCTTTCTGGTGCGGCAGATTGAGATTCTGCCCCCAGAGCCCATTGAGCCCAGACAGGGGCAAGGTGGCAGTAATAATAATAATTTAAAAGGTTCCGGATCTGGATCTGGGGCGGGCACAGCTGCGGCAGCTCACAATTAATTAGTCCATTTATTGACTAAGTTGTTCTGCTGCTGCGGTGAACAGCTTCACTTTTTTTTTTTTTTTGTTTTTTTTTTTTT